>JAVSBS010008311.1:0-10911 GCA_033124195.1 Coracias cyanogaster | reverse complement strand
ATCCCTGGAGGGGTTTCCAAGCTGTGGAGATGTGGTGCTGAGGGACAGGGGTTAGTGGTGCCCTGGCAGTGCTGGGGCACTGGTAACACTGGTTGGACTCAAAGAGGTCTCTCCTAACCAAAGCAATCCTATGATTCTACAGGAGCTAACACTAAGGATTCATAACACATCACTACTTTTTTTCCCTCCTTGTTTTCCAGTTGGAGCCATGCCGGCAACCAACCAGGGCTGGCCCGAGGCCTTTGGGTTCAAGATAAGCGGGACCGGCCCATGCTACGTCGTGTGGGTGCAGGAGGGCAGCAGCGCAGCGGCAGCCGGGCTGCGACTGGGTGACGAGGTCCTGGAGATCGAGGGCCAGCCCGTCAGCGCCCTGGGCTGCGAGGCACTGCTGGGGCTGGCCAGGCGCTGCGGCAACGTGCCCCCCAGCATCGGGGTGGTCTCCCGCCTGCGACACGTCGACGTCCCCCCAGGTGCCCGGGGATGCTTCGGCTTCGAGCTGGCCAGTGGCAGCCCCCCACATGTGGCCAGCGTCAGCCCTGGGTCTCCTGCTGCTGCCTGCGGGATGGAGCCAGGAGATTATGTGCTGGAAGTCAACGGGATGTCGGTGATGGTGCCGGAGGCGGTGGCTGCTGTGGTGGGGGCCTGCCACGGGCGGACCCTGCGGCTGGGGCTGCTGCGGCCACAGCGAGGGACTGGCACACGGGACCCCCTCCCCAGCGCGGATGCCCTGCGCCAGGAGAGGAAGCAGAAAGCGCAGGAATTCAGCAAAAAGGTAAGGCCGTGGCACGGGGTGAGCAACCGGGGCTCTGGGCATCACCGCAGAATCCCGCATTCAGCCCCTGCAGCCCATGCAGCCCAGGGGATGCTCCTGGCTTGGCCACGGGGCTGCGGCAAAGATTCGGGGCTCCAGTGCCAGAGAAAAGGGTCTGAGAGTGGCCTGTGTTTCAAAAATCACCAGGAGATGATGTGAGGTGGATGGATGCTGCAAAGAGCTTGGAGAGCCTCTGGGGGATGGCCCCAAGTGCTAATGCCTTTGCTCTACAAGAGCGTGTGGAAACCCACAGGGGCAGATCCCTCCCTCCTGTGTGTCTGGGTGTCCCTTCAAAGTCGGAGCATGTCATCCCGCAGACGCGTCAGCTCTTATTTTGCTGCAAAGGGAGAACATCGATGTGATTACATCTTCATTGCGCTCCTGAAGGCTGCCTGGTGGGTAGTTTACCAGACACACGGCCTCGTGCTAATTATAAATTTGATCATGGTTGTTTTTTTAATCTTTCTCATTTCCATTTCAAAGCAGCCTTTTAAAAATACTGTTATGAAAATAACCAGGCTTGTGATTTTTTTTTTTTTTATCCTGAGCTAATGAAGGAACAAGACATTCACAAAGAGATCCGTGAGTATCAGCTGAATCCCCTCAGCCAGCTGCTCCATTAAAGATTCACAAACACGCACTGAGGTTTGGATTCATACAGCGGAGCATCGCGTGTGAAACAGATACCTGCTGATTACGGGAGATTAGCAGGAGGATGAGAGGCTGTTCCACGCTGCCTCCTTCCCGCGAAGCCGTATTAAACCAAGTAAATGTTTTCTGAATGATGACCGGAGAGCGCTTTTGGAGTGAGCAAGCTGGTCACGATGCTGCGAGCTCAGCGCCTCTGCCCCCTCCCTGCCCTTGCCCAGCAAAACCACCGGCCAGCCTGGGCAGAGGCAGGTTTGGGAGCACACGTGCTGCTGGCTCCTGGGTGCTGGAGCACAGCTCGGCTGGCAAAAGCCTCTCCAGAGGAGGTTCATGGCGCAGATGTTTTAAGTGGCTTCATTTTTTCACATGATGCAGGAAATAATAGAACCCAGCGGGGTGCATTCCCTCCTTGTTTAGCGTGGAGCTCGGCTCTGGTGGGTGTTGCTGGTGCCAGCGCTGCAAGCACCCGGGTACTCTGCCCACCGGCTGCAAGGCTGGCAGGTCAGAGGATGCTGGTGGTTTGACTTCATCCCTGCACTGCCCACAGGTCACTCGCAAGCCTGAGGTGCGGAGGCTTTTCCCACCCTCAATCGTTTGGAATCACACCGGCATTAGTGGCTGCAGGGCCAGGGCTGGAGCAGAGCTGTGCCAGCTGCCTGGCAGCATCTCTGTAGAGCGATGGAGGTGCTCATGGTCTCTCTTGCAGGTCAACATCTCCTCTTGTCCTCTGCATGCTCAGGGACGTGCTGGGGACTGCACATGAGGGGTGGCAACACCCCCCCCATTCCTGCCTGCCAAGCCCTGCGGCCTCAGCCCAGGCAAAAAATTTAACAGTAGCATCCTGGGATTCCGCCCACCAGGAACACCACGGTCTTTGTCATTGCCGTGCTGGACCTTGGGACAGAGACGCGTGCGAGTCTGCCCACGGGACGCAGCTGCCTTGGCTGCCCTAGATTTGGTAACCTTGAAGCGCTGCCGGGAGCCCCCCCAGTGCTGACGTGGCGGCTGCGCAAACCTGGCAGCACCTGGAGGGCCGGGCGGGGGGTCATGGTGATGGCCCCCCCAGGGAGCTGCCAAGTGGGACGAGTGCCTGGAGGACATGGCCTTGCCCCTTTCCTTGGCGTTACACCCACTGCTGGCACAAACCCGTCACCTGGCAGGAAAACCCAACCTTGCAGGGTGGTTGCAGGGAGTCTTCTGCATCCCGGGCATCCTGCGGGCAGGGTACCAGCACCCACTGCCCGGCACAGCCCCCTGGCCTGGGAAGAGGCTAGGAAGGAGGGTGTCATGCAATGTAATTGGCTGGAAGCTAATTAGCTAATTAGTCTGCCTGTCATGGCTGTCACAGACGGAGAGGATGGCTGGAAGCTGTGGATGCTGTTTCCAGGGCTGGTGCTCATGTCCACGCTCCATCTCCCCACTTCTCTGCAGACTCCCAGGGCTAATGGCAGGATGGTGCTGCCCGGCAGGATCATGGTGCAATTAGAGGCTTAAACGCCTCCAAAAACCCATCGCAGTGTCCTCTGCCAGGTAGGCTGCAGGCCGATCGGCCAGGTCTGAGCCCAGCCGTGCTGGAGCCTCTCCTGCTTGTGACCCAGCAGAGCCTGGGGGCTGGGGGTCACGCTGCTGTTCCGGTGCAATGTTATAACACATGGAACAGCAATACTGGGACCCAGTGGTGCTGCATGATGGGCAGATGCCTGAAGTTTCTCCTTCCTCCCTGCATGGTTTCCCTCCTCGTTGGCCAACCAGGTGCTGCAAAGAGATGGACACGTTTTCTGCAGCATCAGTGTCTCTGTATGCACGGTTAACTGCTCGGCTGCTCAGTGCTCCTTCTCTCTTCTTTCCCATTCCAGGTGGATGACATCCTCGGTGACCAGCCAGAGGTCAAGGAGAAGGTGTTCACCATCCTGAAGCAGTACGCAGCAGAGCGGAAGGTGGAGTACTTGGCCTACGCCCTCTGCATGGTCCTCACCCAGGAGTCTCACCAGCATCTGATTGACAACATCAGGTACAGGGTGCTGGGAACATCCATGCTGCCGTGCTGGCCGTTAAACTGCGGGCATCCATCTGCCCATCGGTGACGAGCGTGCAGGGCTGAGCAGTGCAGGCACAGGTCAGGAGGTTCCTCAGGGAAGAATCCGACCCACTTTCTAAGGGGAAGCTGAGCTGAGCTTGGTGGGGTCTCAGCCCAGCTTCCCCGTGCCCACCAGCCTGCATGGTTGTCCTGCCTGGGGTGGGATGGGGGGACCTGCACCTGCCCCATCCCTGCAGGGAGCGGTGGTCACTGGCACCATACCAGCCTTTGGCCATCCCCATCCCTGCAAGGCACAATGGTCACCAGCCCCATGGAGCCTCCACCTCTGCCTCCAGCCAGAGGACGTGGCTCCCCTTTCTGGCTGTCGTTCGGAAGGGAGATGGGATTAGCTGCAGAAGGGCTGGCGATTCTCCAAAAGCCTGGCCAGCAAATAAACCGAGCTCTGAAAGGCAAGAGCTGTTGGTGGGCGAGGGGTCGGCCAGGGCTGCCAGCAGCTCCGGCAGCAGGGGTGGCTGTGGGGGGGTCTCACTGGGGCCCCAGGTCAGCACTGCCTGCGGCATCCCGGGGTGCCGAGGCTGTGGTCACACATCCCGGGGTGCTCTGGCAATGCTCTGCTTGGGCTTGGGGTCCCCGGCACCTCTTGAATCCCTGGCAAAGTGGTCGTGCCATGGGGGCACAGCCGGTCGGATGCTTCTCTTGCACTGCAGGGACACGTGGTGGGGATTAGGGCCAGGCTGAGACCATGGCCATTAGGGAATCAGGTCTCCATCTGGCCCCGCTCTGGGCCTGGCTTTCCAATTCCTGCTTTAATCAGTGGAATTGCAAGATATTACAGTTACCATAACAACATCCCCGTGCCGGGGTCTCCACAGACCCGGTGGTGGGGAGGATGGAGAGAGCGAGTTGGTGGCCCTTGCCATGACACGTCCTCCTGCTCTGCTGTGGCTGCATGTGGGGCACCCAAGATCCCCCCTTTCCTGTGTGGGGTTCGATACAGACCCCTGCAGAGCTGGGGTGTGGAGGGCACTGACAGCTTCCCGGTGGCCACCTTGTCCGGGTGCCCATGTCCAGGCTGTCCTGTCCCTTCCAAGTGTCCCGGAGGGACCCTACCTGCAAATGGCACCAAGCCCTGCCTGAGCCATCACCCCAAACTGGTGTCAGTCAAAAAAATACAACCCCACCACCCAGAATTCAGGCAAAATCTTCTCCCCAGCAAGATCCAGTGGTGCCCTGGCAGTGCTGGGTTAATGGTTGGACTTGATGACCTTCCAACCAGAACGATTCTATGATTCTATGACTCTATGATCCATAGAAATGCCTCAAACACCTTGGAGACTCCCTTTACCTTCAACCCTGGGAAATTATACAGGATTATTTCCCCTACAAAGGAGATTTGAATGTGTCCGAATTTTCCTTTGGACCCAGGCCCCTCTGTGGGGGGCACAGGAGGTTCCCCCCAGGATGTTCTCATCCTGGTGACCCCCATGTCAACGGAGGAAAGCATGGCTGGGCTTGGTACCACCATCCCCTTGGTGTGGTGCAGAGCTCGCCCCATGCCCAACCCCATGATACCATGGGGTAGCACCACATCTCAGCCCCCCAATAATGGAGTCAAACCCCACGGGCACCCCCTGCCCCCTGTGAAAGGTCAGTGCCGGGGCTGGGGCGAGAGATGCCGTGAATCAAGCAGCTAATCTCGGTTTAATGGAAATGAAATATTTAGCTTAGGGAAAAGATTTACTGTCTAATCTTAATGAAATGGAGTCAAGAAAATAAATACATTTTTCAAAGGTGCTTTGCAGACTAGGTTTCCCAGCTGTGGGGGTGCTGGGGCGGCGGGGGCAAGTCCGTGGGCGCTGCTGTGCGTGATAGGAGCTGCTTATCCCGGGGTCTCCCAGCCGGCGTGTCTGTGGCTGAGCAAGAGCTTTTAATGCTTTTAATAAGGGTGGTGAGAGGCTCTCGCGTGCTCTGAGTTTCGGGGTGCTGTGAATTCACGTGGGTGATTTCTGCACGGCTTGAGCTGGTTTGGTCCATTGCTGACTTAGGAGGGGTTTGGGGTCTGCGCCCCAACCAGCACCCCGGGGCTGGAGAAGGGCTGTGCGTGGGATTTGTGCAAGAGGGGTCCCGGCTGTGGCGTGGGCTCCAGGGATGGGGTCGTGGTGTGGCTGTCTCACGGTCCCCGGGCACAGGGCAGTGGTGCACGTTGGTGCGATCTGGAGAATGGAGCCAGTGAGCAACCTGGGGCTTGTCCGGTGGGCATGTGGAACTGCCTAAGGATGGTCTTGGGACCATGTGGGTACCCCTCAGCCAGCCTGGGCATCCCTGCGAGGCTGTGCCTGGCTCTCCAGGTCTGTTTCCGTGCAAGATGTGAGGAGTGGTCCTGCACACCTGCACACCATGGGCTCACC
The DNA here is from genome assembly GCA_033124195.1 of Coracias cyanogaster. Taxonomy (NCBI): domain Eukaryota; kingdom Metazoa; phylum Chordata; class Aves; order Coraciiformes; family Coraciidae; genus Coracias; species Coracias cyanogaster. Next base: position 5,006 of record JAVSBS010008311.1, on the reverse strand, counting down.
TCTGCCTCCCACCCTGCAAAGACTGGAGGAGATGAGCCCTTGGAGGGGCTGGGACAAGCCCCTTCCCTCCAGCGATAGCCATTCCCACCAGCCAGGGATTCAGGAGGGATGCTGGGGGTGATGCCAGCAGTGGTGCCAGCAAGGGCCCCCAACTCTTGCCTTGCCAAGCAGCCCTGGGCCCTGGCAGGCTGGTCGAGCCCTGCTTGTGGGGTCCGTGGTGGTGGCCCCACCATGGGTGACTGTGTGGCCACCACCATGCAGAGCCCGGCGGCCGATACGTCCCTGTCTGCCGCTGACCCTCGCGCTGGCCTGATTGGATCTTCCCTCTGCACCAGCTGTATTTATTTTCAGGCCGTTGCTGCTGCCGGCTGTCTGTCCCTCCCTGCCCGTCCCTCCCCGGGCTCCCCCCGGCTTTATTGTGCTCCCAGCAAGGTGCTGCGTAACCCAAGACCCCCCGACTCAGCACAGATCGACCCAGGGCTGCCGACACCTCTCGTCCTCCTTTTCTCTGTCCTCCAGCTGGGCTTTTTCCAGTGTTGGGGTTTTTTTTCTTTCTTTCTTTCTGTTTAGCTCCAATGGATTTCATCCCATTTGTCCAGAATTAAGCTCCTGCCGATTTTAATTTGCTGACATTTTCTTCATCCGTTGGGTTGTGGATAGCAGGGATAACGCACGTGCTGCGCCGGTTCCTCCCCGCTCCCATCCCTGCCCATATGGCTGCTGTGCGTAGTAAAAGTGCACAACTCTAGTTCTGCTCAAGAATGATGAAATACGGCAGCGAGGGGGAAAGATGAGCTGTCTCGGGTGAGTAACGAAGGGACCTCGGAGGGGGCTGGGAGGGGATTGGGTTTAAAACAGCTTAATTCTCAGATCTAGCAACCCTCGGCACCGCAAAAGCAAGATGTGCTAAAAGTTAATTAACTCTTAGCATCCGTGTTGCATCGGAGCTGCTCTTGTCAGGGGCTCCGCGGGCATCGCAGCTCGGGTGTGACTCCATCCCCTGCAGATGCCAAAATCCTGGCTCTAGTCCTGGGGGAGCCGGGCGGTTCGTCGGCCCTGGTCCCTGTGCGGAGTGTGTGCGCGGGCAGGGGAGCGGGTTATTTCGGGCAGGTCGGGGTCCCAGGGGTGTGCACCTCTCCGTGCTGCTCTTATTCCGGAGCTGTTTCCAAAGCAGGGCAGAGCTGCGATGCAGGCAGAGGAACGGCCCCAGCTCTGCCCACGGCTCTGCAGCATCGGCACAAGAGCTGCGGGTTTTTCCCCGGACTCTGGGGCCAAAGTTGCCCTTGGAGCCGAGCAGTTTGGGGGGATCCTCGCCTGCGTTGCACAGGGGTTTAGCACTCGCACCCCACCACGTACTCACTACCGTCTTCCCTTGCACCGTGCGTTCCCACCGCGCTGGCGGCATGAAACATCTGTTTGTGGTAGAATTGGGGAGCAATGGAAAGGCAGATCCCCCCTCCCCACCGACCTGCAGTGTTACAAAAGCTGGCGCATAAACCACTGGTGCTTACACGGACACCGTCCCATTAACCTGGATTTGCGCAGCGGGATGTGCTCCCGAGCGCATCCAGCCTCTCGCCCTGGCCGCGTTAATTCCTGAGATGATAACTCTCGGGCTGTTTGGACTGCTGCGTGTTGTCCTGGGTCTCCTTTGTCTCAGGTTGTGCTTCACGGAGAATAGTTAGGGGTAGTGTGGTACTTCACTGCTCCGGTTACTGTCCGTTTGCTTCCCAACCAGCCTCTTCTCCGAGGGGAAAACCTGAGGGTGCAGCAGAAGCTGCCGGCTGGCGGTGGCCAGGCCGAGCTGCCTGCAGTCACTTTTGATCCCTGCCAAAGATAAACCCGCTGCCCATCAGGGGTTCCCTTATTATGGGAGAAATTCCACCGAGTTCATTTTAATAATGCTCCAAACACCATCTATTTGTCTCAGCTTGTTTTTCACGGCAATAAAATCGCTTGGCGTGTTCCCGTATTAAAATACTCCAGCCATCTGTGACTGTCTTTGGATAAGAAATTTCATTTTAGCCCCCAGGATTTATATATTATGGATTGTGCTGCTTCCCCGCAGCCACCCCCCCTTCATGTACCGGTTCCTTCAAGGCTGGGGGGAGCTTCCCAGCTCTCCTGGGTGTCAATGCTGCTTGAACCATGGGTGACCCCCCCCTGAGCCCGCATCACTCTGGCTGCTCACATGGGCACCATCCTCCTGCCCACGGTCCAGGCAGAGCCGCTGGCCAATAATGGAGGAAAAGCAGCTCTTGTTTGCTCTCTGTTTTAAAAACTCCCTAATCTGATAGCCCAGCATATGTTCAACTGCCCAAAAAAAGGGAATTAGGGCAGCAGGAAAAAAAAAAAACAAACCAACGTGCCACCAGTGAAAACAATTGGGCGCGGAGTTGCTTTTTTTATTGGCTGAGTTCAAATAGGTCATGACCAAAATGCCTCGGTGCAAAATCTCCTGTTAGGAGATTAATTTCTTTTGGCATTTTCTGTAGTGCAGATTAAATCGACCTGGCCCACTTGCACCCCACCACTGAGTCGCAGCTCTCATTTTGGGAAGTGGTTACTTGGTCCGAGTTTTTCCAGTACCAAAACCACGGGAAGCTGCGTTTGTGCCGGTGTTCCCAGCGAAGCAGGTTGGGCAGTGCCTCGGCCGAGGTCACTGCTCTCTGAGGCTCCGAAAAGCGGAGGGTGATGAGCCCCGTGTCCCAGGGCTGGTGTGAGGTGCTGGTGGGGGGCTCAGGGTGTGCAGGAGGTGCCGGTGGCTCCACATCTCCCGGGCACAGCGGCTGGCAGGGTCCTGTCTGTGCCATAGCAGCTCTGGGGAGCCTGTCCTTGAGGCCAGGGCTGCACCAAGCAGCTGTTCACACCCACCCACCTGGCCTCCATCCCCGATACCCACCAGGCGATGCTGGGCAGGATGGAAGCTGCAAAAAAAGCCTTTCTAGGGGTTTCTTTGAAGGTCTCCGTGTTCCTGGCAGCTGTGGGGCTGCCTGTCCCTGCTCGAGGAAGGACAAAGCCACCGGCTCTTGGTGTGCAGCGTGGTTTGGGCACAGGGGTGCTGGGTTTGGGAGAGGTGAGAGCACACCGAGGCCTCGGCTGCTGATGGGGAAGGTGACCCCCAGCCAGGCACTGGTGGTGATGCTGCTCCAGGGAGGCTCTTACCAGCAGAAAATGCATCGATCGTTACCGGAGCCGGTGCAGGGATGTATTGTGAGAGGGTGACCCTCCCCAGAAGCTGCAAGAGGCTCCTGACCCAGGTGCATGGCCACGGCATCCCCCCATGTCTGCCTTCTCGGGTGGAATAGCACCTTCATTCCTTTTTAATGACAACATCTGCAAAACATCTGCAGCCAGATGAGGGATTACAGAGCCTCCCATTCCCGGGGATAACGGGATAACAGCCCTGTGAAAATCACAGGTCCGCGCTCGCTGCCAGGCTGGAGCGAGGGTTCGGCAGCACCGTGTCCTGCCCCGGCTGTCGGTGCTGCGGGGCTGGAGGCCAGCGAAGGCTGCTGACACCCCTCCCCACGCACGCAGGTACATTAGGGTTGAGAAAAACCTGCACAGGTTCCTAAGAAGGAGTTCTGTTATGTGGGTAAAGCCGTACGAGGTTGTCTTGCCCGAAAGCGTGTGGATTTTAGCACCGTGGCCCGCTGGCGGGGCTGACGTGCTGCTCCAGACCGGTGGCTGTTTGCACAGCACAGGCATAATCCAAGTGTAGCTCAGTGTTTTAATCCACTCTGGGATGTGTTTTTCTGCACAACCGGCAGACTTCAAGGTCAGGTCTTTGCTAGTTGTTCTGGGGCTAAACCATACATTTTTTATTTCTCCTTCCTTTGCTTTGTGGAGCTTGTGTCTGATGTTGGCAGCTCTGGAAAGCTTCACATCCTCTTCATCAAACGCGAGTGCTGGGTTTAAAGATGGCGTTTTTGAGATTAAAGGTATTTTTTTCCTCTTCTATCCCTAATGCAAAGCGCTGCCGTGTTACCCTGCGGGTAAATGATGCTCTGCAGCTCATGGGGAAGGTTTGGGCCCATGACTCTGTTCCTGATCCCAGTTCTGGTCTTGGTCCTGATGCAGATCCTGGTCCAGGTCCTGGTTCTGATCCTGATCCTGGTCCTGGCCCTGGTTCTAGTCCTGGTCCAGCCCAGGCAGCTCCACCTGCGCCCAGCAGCCACGCACCCGCCGCCGATGCCGTTTGCCTTTAAGGTTTCTCACCCCTTACAGCAGCATGTAATTTAAACAGAAGCACTTTAGAAGTCAACTAATTAGCACCAGGGAGGCATCCCCCCGGAGTTCGGCGCCGAGCCGTGCCCTCCTTTCTCTTACGAGATCCTTCCAGCTGGAAATCACAGTCACTGCAGATTTTAGGGAAAGCGAGAGGCTTCGCAGCGGCGAGCGGGGGCAGAGCCGGAGCAGGGAGGGCAGAGCAGGGGCTACAGCCCCAAAACGGAGGCACTCGGTAGATGGTAAAACTCCGGCCGGGGCTGAGAACGTGGTGGGGAGGCGAGGGCGAAGGGAGGCAGGGACTCAGCCCAGGTAGGGTTTGCTGTCGAGCCAGCCCATCTGGCCGCGGTCCCCGCGGGGGTGCCAAGTGGCAGGGGGGCACCGGCTGGCGCCGTTTGGTTCTTGGATCCGGCCACGTCGTGGGCGTGAGCCGAGGCTGAGGCTCGGCTGCATGAGGATCTGAAGCATCTCCCTTTTGTTCCCAACGCACCCCAACAAATGGGAAAGGACCGGAGTTTCTCTCGGCATTTTCGGTAGGTCTCTCCACTGCGCTCCGCTGCAGGGCGTGCATGGCGTGGGATGGGCTGGGAAAGCTGCGTGCCCTGGCAGGCATCCCCACGATGGCCCTCCTGCCTCTCGGAGCTGTGGGGTCCCTGCCTCTGGGCACCGGTGCAGCCCTGCCATCAACCTGCGCCCATCGCAGCCGTGGCACGAGCTGTCGTGGGGAGTCCAGCAAAGCTCAGATGAAAAATTGGGGGTGGGGGGCTGGGGAAGGG
>JAVSBS010008308.1:15981-66342 GCA_033124195.1 Coracias cyanogaster | reverse complement strand
TCCTTTCCTTTCCTTTCCTTTCCTTTCCTTTCCTTTCCTTTCCTTTCCTTTCCTTTCCTTTCCTTTCCTTTCCCTTTCCTTTCCCTTTCCTTTCCTTTCCTTTCCTCCCCTTCATTTTTTCCCTTTTCTTTTCTTTTTCCTATTTTTCCTTTTCTTCTTTTTTTTTTTTCCTCCTCTTTTCCCGTTTCTTTCTCTTTGCTTTTCCTTTTCCTTCTCCTTTTCTTTTTTTTTCTGTTTCCTATTTCATTTTCTATTTTATTTCATCTTTCCTTTCCTCCTTTCTTTTCTAATTTTTTTTTCTCAGCCCCAGCAGATCTCGGTCACTGCCAGAGCTCTCAGGGCTGGCTGCGTGCCCCAGGAAAAGCAAACCAAGGGATAAAATGTTGGGACTTCAGTGCTTGTGGGACAGGGAGCCTTCTACACAAGGTGTAGAAGACACAGGCTCCTGCTGGCTAATAAAGTTTATTCATAACCTTTATTCCGGTTTATTAACTTTAGGTATAACAAGTTGTGCAGTAATTGTGGTTGTTAAGGGAGGACCAGTCAGTTTTTTCCTAGAGGGTATAAAATTCAGTGTTATTATTATACATGCACTAAATCTCCATTAAAGGGCTTTCTGTGGAGGTTTCAGGGCTGTGCCAGATAGAAGGGCACTTCATCTTGGTTTCCAAACGGGGCATTATCTATTTTAAAGGCCCTGCAATAGCAGTTGCCTTATTTGTCTCCCACCAAAAAATACGGTGGCTTACAAATGCCTTGTTTTTTTGGAAGAAGAAAGGCATAACTTGAACTTTTGTGACTGCTGTATCAGTCATTAGTAAATCTGAGTTCAAACGTGCACTCTCTATAGAGCTGGGCCGTGGCCATTCACAGTCTAGCAAAGTAAGGAAACTACAGGATGGAAACTCAATGAGCCTAACTATTCTGCTTCCTTTTATTTTTTTCTCCCTTTCATATAAATCACACTCTTGAAGCCGCTGCTTTTCTTTTCGTGGGCACAAACCCCTCAGCCTTTAAAGTCTGTCTTTCAAGCTAATTGTTTCAACAGGCTGAGCAACTTGCCCGAGACAACTCCAGCCTATCTCTGCATTGTCTCCCCAGGAATGTTTATAAGAGAAATATACATTTGTACAATGGACACGACTGTTCAAAGGCTGGCAAGTGAAGGAGTATTTTTAACGAGCGTAGTAAATGGGGTTGTGCAGCGCCTCGAAGGGAGCGCTCGTTGCTGTGGCGGGGCCCAAAGCCAGAGGCAGGTATTGGATGGGCTCCCAAGGACTTCAGTGGCCTTTGAATGAAGGGCTCGGCGACAGATAGAAGAAGTTGAAAAGTGCAAGTGGCAGCACAGAGAAATAAAATGGAGAGCGGCAGGACAGATGCAAGCGGAGAGCAGTGATGTGTGAGCCTCCGGAGGTGCTGCTGGTGTTTGCGAGGGAAGGTCTGTGCTATTAAGTTTCAATTTGACAGTGCGTTTTAACAAACATCCTAGAGAAATATGTTTGCAGGAAGCATCAGAGGTACCCGAGTCTTTGACTGCAGCGAAGCATCAAGTGAACCTCAGCATCTCAGGGAGATCTGGAAAACTGGAAATTGGGAATGAAAAAAGGGACTGGGCAAGATTTTACGCTGTTTTTGCTAAGGCAGTGGGGTAAATGATGTTGTTCTTGTGGAATTTCTGACCTATCTGAAACCAAATCTACCTGAGCCTTATGTGTGGTTTTAGCCCACCTTTTGGATGCTAGAAATTCACAATCCTTTTCAAAAAAAGCATCCATATTTTTTATTTTTAATGATAACTCATCACTAGATGTTTTAGGATCTGATCCCACCACTCTCCTGGCAGTGGTTTTCACTCCTGTTGTTGAGGCCAGTGTTCTGCTTGTGCTCTTGAAGCCAATGCGATTACTCATTCAAGTAGGACTTAGATACTTGAATCAGAATTCTAAAATGCAGCCCAAAGTCTGTAAATGGAAAACGTTAGCTCCAATAGGCAGGCTATGTGTCTGGTTTAGCTCTCAGCTCCATTAATATGTCCACTGCTTAAATGAGTGAGATAGCAGGCCTGCCCTAGAGTAACAACTTCCCCACTATCCCATTACAGGAGGCCTCAACGTCTTGTTATTTCCCCCCCCGCCATTCAGCAGCCTGCATGATGTGGGATAAGGCTGCTGGTGACAGAGCCACGACTTATTTCCAAGGAGCAGGATTTTCTAAATGTGTCCACTAGATAGCACAATAAACTTCCTTCTTTTCCTGTTGAAAAACTTTCTCTCCCACCCAAAGAGCCATTAGCCCTTCGGTCTCAGAGTAATGGTGCTTCAGAAGGAGATCAAAGTTTCTCAGATAAGTGTTCCTCTACACAATGTTACTGACACTCCACTTTGTAAACAGGCTTCTTTTTTATGGTTAAGCAGGACATATAAACATGCCAAGTGAGATGGATAGACTGTCACTTTTTCTTTTTCTTTTTCTCTTTGTATGTGCGTGTGTGTTAACTGCTCAATGAGTATCATGGTAGGGTTGTGCTGATACCATTGAACGTGGTCTGTCTTTTGTGTAAACAGAGGAAGAAAAGAGAACGGCATGAAGTAATCCCAAGTGCAGATTTCTTACTGGAGTCACTGTGGTCCTGCTTTCTGCTGTCTTTGTTGAGAAAATGATGACGTGCACTTCTGAAAGAAGATGGAGACATTAGCACTCAAATCCATGTGCTTGGATACCTGCTTGTATGGATGTGTTAGACCCAGGTTCTGCTTTAGGACCTAAGCTGAGTACTGTAAAACTTTAAAATGAAGCTGCTGCCTCAGTTAAGGTTTCCAGACTGTCTGGGTCCCCTTTAGCTTGAAACAAAGAAGAGGGTGAGACCCCTCTAAAGGCCTCTGGGAAAAGATTATTCCCCCATCAGGCACCAGAGACTGGTCTCTACTGTAGGGCAAGTCAGCACGTCTCCACACTGAAATCAGGTCCAGCTAGAAACAGTTGATAGGAAACCTGAGAGGTGGAGGGAAATGTTCTAGCTGAAGCAGTGTGAATACCTCTTGTAAAAGGTATTGTGCAAGATGTCTTTTATTCAGCTGGAAAACTTGAACACAAATTTGCATTTTGAATCTATTTAAAAAGTGAAATCAGCAACTGAGATGCTCCCATTCTTGCTCCTTAGGGAGATAAGGGCTTGCAAATATGCATTTGACTCTTCCAGCTGGAGAAAAACATGTGCTGTGGCCTATGTTCATACCTTGTCTTCTAGAGAACTAGTCAGTACTTCCTTTTGTAGCCTGGTTAGTTGTTATGCTTTGAATATGTTCTCTGTCATGCATTGCCAAATGCTATATATAAGGTAAGAAAAGAGGAAAATACGGAAAAAGCCCACCTCTCCTCCTTTCAAGCCTCCCAGTGAGTTTGCAGTCTTTCTACCCAAACTGTAAGCTCCTCAGGGCAAGGACTAGGAGTGCGTGGCAGCCCTGAGCACTGCCCTTGCAGCGTGATCCCCCAGCACATATAAGGAAAGTGCACAATGTCTGCTTGCATCTCCACTTTCAAACTGGGACCTCAGATTTCTGGATCCCTGACTTAAGGTGGCGATGACAAGGCCCATCTTGTCTTTTACGTTTCAGAGCTAACTATAGGAGTGTAACGCACATCTTTAAAAACAGGTGACACAAGGGATTTTCCACGACAACCTCTCAAACTAAAGCAGAAAACCTCTGTTCCCAGGTTGAAAGCACTCTTAATCACATTGCACAAGCTCCCTCTGACATGAACGTGCTGCAGCTCTACTAATTAGACATCCCCGAGGGTTATTGCTACTGTAATGGCACCTAGAAACCTCAGCCGTGGATTTGGACCTCGACCTCCCCTCCGCTTCAGAAATACAGGCAAAACCAAACTGAACCAAAAGATGAGGGAGAAACAGTGAATACACAGACCTTTTTCCTTGCCTTACCTTGGGGACCCTGAAGTAAAAGTGAGACAGGAATAGGCAGTGGGCTCAGCGGTGGCTTAGTCTCTGCCCCAGTCTTGGAACCATCCCAGCAGAGAGTCTTGCAGAGAGATGTGAAGGAGAACGCTGGAGAGATCTGCAGTTAGCTGTAGGGAAACCCACCCTGAAGGGCTGTGCAAGTGTTAAGATGCCTGTTCATTACACAGCTTTGCTCACTTTTCTGTGTTCTTCAAGGAAAGGATTTGCCTGTTTCCTTTAAGCAGGAGGAACAGTGGTATAGCCAGCCTAGACAAAAGCCTCCTACAAACCTGTTTTCTCCTTTTCTTTTTCCTGCCCTTTTGCATCCATAGGCAAGACTACCTCAGATCTCATCTTTTAAGTGCTACAACCAATCCATTAAAAAGCTTCTCATGGACATTTTTTTTAACTCCATGGAGTAGAGTTGATGAGTGAGAAAGGCATGAGCCGAGCTCTCACTGCTGGGACTTCCTCCAGACCAGCTTGCAGTCCTAAGAAAAATGAGTTGGATGGTCTCAGCTGTGTCCCCAATGAGCAGCAGCAGTAGATCACTTTGCAAAAATGAGCCACGCGTAATTTGGCACCATTGACAGAAGACTCACTCGCAGCAGCTCAGGGCCTTGCAGGCTTCAGATAATGTGCTGCTAAAATCACCTCTTGACCCTAACCCAGGAGGTTCCTCTAGGTCACAAGGGAAGAGGGGGGTAGCAGGCCACTGTGAGATACCTTGACAAATATACAAGCCCCTAAAGTCAGCCTGGCATGGCTTCACCACTGTGAGCCTCTCTGTTTATCACAATAAGAAGAATATGTTTCCTGAGTTGTGTTAGAGGACTCCAGACTTCTCATTTAAGCTGCCTCCTCCTTTTTCCCCTCTGGTGCAGCGAGCCCACCGTAGTGAACTGGTGGCCCTGACGGAGCGCAGAAGCAGGCTGCATGCATCTCCTTGTGATGGAGCTGGCAGAGAAAATCGGACACTGGGACAAACAACCATAAATCAGGACTGTCCTGATTAAATCAGGCATGGCTGGCAAGTAAGTTATTAGCCGCCTGTGAAACTAATTGTGATACTGATACACTCAATTTTGCTGTGTCTTTCAAACACCGGTTGTGATGGGAAACAGCTGTTAGAACCTGAAAAAAAAAGAAAGGGAAAGAGAGAAAGAAAAAAAAAAAAAAGAGAGCGCTCTTACGATTCAGAATCATAATAAAGTCTGTCTTCTCTATTCCCTTGCACAAAAGCTCTTAGATTCTTCTATTCTCCTCTAGACAATTACTCCCAGCAGGCAGGGTCACTCAGGATGAGCACACTATTGCATTTAAAGTTCATCTACTGAAGGGGGGGAAAAGGCAGAGAAAGGAGGAAAAAAAAAAATCTTCCCATTAATGTGTGAAAAAATGGCAGGTTTAAAATGGGTTAGAAATTCAGGTTAAAGCAAAAAAAAAGAAAAATTGTCGCACGACATCGGTAGGAGAAAAGATTTTGTTCAGTGGTATTGTTTGACTGAACACTTCCTTCATAATAACCCTAGTGCTGGGATATAAAAAACAGTGTTTATTTGATGCCTGGACTGGGCAACCGTTATGAGCAGTTAGCATAGAAAAAAGGGGATGTTTTGAAATACGTCACAAGGAGAAGGGGCCTGATCCTGCTCTGGTGGAAGCTGGCGCCAGCCCTCCTCTGACTCCCGTGTCGGTTGGTGGGCCATGCTTTTCTGGACCCGAGGGGCTGAGCTGGAGTTGTCGCCATGCCCCCCTGCATGGGCTGCAGTGGGAAAAGCGTGCAATTCAGCCAGTTAAAACCTTTTGCTGTCAGGAATTTGCTTCACTCAAGCCAAGGGCAGGTAGTTAGTAGCACTGTAGTACTTGTAATGGCTTAAGGGTAGGAGCTGAGCAGGGTTTGTAGAGAGATAGTTACTGGTCTGAGAAACCAGACAGGATTTTGAGTATATAGGCACTTCTTCAGGTCTGAAAAAGCAGCAGCCAAGCCTAGCTTGAAGTCTGTTGCTCATCTCAGTCCTGAAGAAGAATTTGGAGCCCCAAACCCTGCTTCTAATCCAGAACTATTTAGGCTATTATAAGATACTATCTTTCCTTATGTTAGGATGAAGGTTGGACTTGATGATCGTGGTGGTCCTTTCCAATCATAATGATTCTATGATTCTATGATTGTACCCTTCTGATTTCCAGGATGACTACATGTATCTGAAAAACCTCACCCTACACGATGAAGAACGTACTTACATACAAAATATGTGGAATTTGATGATACTTCCCCACGGGAATATTTATCCTTGGTGACTTCGTGCCTTCTGGTGAAGGCACTGTGGGCCACTGTTGGAGGTTAGACTCTTCTAGCACTTGATTTGAATCCCTTTAGCCTCAAATACTTTATACTTCCTATTTTCACTTTTTTCCACTTTTCCTTCTAATCTTGTACCTATCTAGTCTCTCTTTCTAATGCAGCTCTTTTTAAAGTTACATTTTAGCTATAGGATGGAGAGAAAAATGACATGCATTAGCTAATGACAATATGACTGCACCATGAGTTTGGGAGAGATGGAAGGAAAAAACAAATCACTCATGTTTCAAGAATCTAACCCCATCCTCTCAGCTTCCACAGTAATATCTCTGGCTTCCTGTTTGCAAACCAGAAATGTTTATTTACAACGTCTTTCAAGACAGTTTTTCAATGTATAATGCTCATGTCATTATATAATGGGTCATAAATGATGTTGGTTGTCACAGAAAAACACAATGTCATCAGATATTTTCTTGGGGTTTTTTTGCCTTTTGTGGCCAATTCAGAATCGGCTGCAGTTGGGAAGTCTGAAGGTAAATCATCATCTTTTCAGTAATTCCAGCTCTCATGTGTTCAGTCTGGCAGGAGTTTATTAGTGAGGTGATCCTGATGCTGAAAATTTTGCTTGTATTTTTTTCTCAGAGGCCCTGCTGTTTCAGGCAGCCCATCGGATCTACACCCTGAGAGAGCCAGGCAAAGGCTTGCTTGTCCACAGCTTTGTGAACAGAAATAGGACATTATGATATGAATACAAAAATCCAGACCATGAGCATTTATTATTTGCATATATAAGGCTATGCACTGAACCAGAATGTTATCACACCCTGGGAGTTTCTACTATAACCCTGAAAAACTGTGACAATGGTTAGTGTAGGTTTTTTGGGGATTTTTCTGGTCTGAACTGTAGCGGTGGGGACATATATGAGTGCAATTTTGCACAATGTTGAGATGAAGCTGCCTGCTGTGTTCTCCCTTTCCTGTAGCTAACATGGGGACCAGTAAGATGTACATAATATGCGTAGAAGGTCCAGTCCTTATTCTGACTTAAACTGGGATTTGTCTCATGGACTTTGAGCTCTGCTGGATCCCCTTGCCCTTTCCTTGTAGGGAGTTTTTTTGGCAATGATGCAAATTGTCCCTTGTGACAGAAAGCCAGGAGGAAAAGGAAAGAAGCCCTTAAGCCAGAATACTGGGTCAAAATGTTGCCTGTGCTTACAGCAGTATGTATTGGGTATAACTCCCCTGAAACTGGTGGTGAAGCTCCTATTCTTACCTCTGAACAAATCAATTACTAGTTCTAAAAATAAGTGAATTAGAAAAGAGGTAAAACTACCGCTTATAAAATAAATGTGTGTGTTTGATAAATATTATATCCCGTGTCTGAACTTCATTGATATCAAGTCTACCTAAATTCTTCTTAATCTTATCAGGGAAAAGGCAAAAGGATTTTGCATACTTTTACTAAATCAGGAAACCTTTTTATTCTCTTTGTTGGAATAATGGCACTATCAGGATGAAAGGCAAATGACAAAATATGTCCATGCAAAAGACATGCAAAACCTCCCACTTTCTTCATTTGGGAGGACACTGAGAGTCATTTCTGGACTGCCCAAAATAGATGAGCCTCCTGGATCACTGATGTAATCCCACTAATGCCAGAGGAGCTCCATCTCCTCTACATACCACCTAGTGAGCTTATGGGTACCTGTGCAGGAGAAAGAGGGTCTCATGTCTAATTGTTAGCAGCACCAGAGGTTATTTGCTGTTGTCCTCTGGCACTAATGCACAGCAGGGTGTTGGTGAGCACCTGATAAAGTTTCCAGCCACACACAAGGAAATGCTGGACTAATAAAGTGTCCTTTTAGTGAATTGCATAAACCAAAGGCTTTATCTTCCCCTTGAGGAAATACAGAGCTGTCACAAGCAATATCACTGGAAAAGTTTTCAGTTACTATGCAAGGTCAGATTACCTGCATCTTTCATTATCTAGGTGGGTGATGGGAAGTTGTTGAGATCTATCAAAAGTGAGGCCTCAATTTAGCAAGGTGGCTAAGCAGGCAGCTGACTTTGCTGGAACTCTCTGCGTGCACTGAACCGGCCATGTGCTTTAGCAGGCTGCTGAATTGGAAACTGAATTTCAAGAAGAGTTCCTGAATGCCATCTTGGAAATTAGATACCCACACTTGCAACAGATAATCATAATTTATGCCCATATTATGCACAAAAGATATGTGTGTGTGAAAAGGGAAAAAAAAAGTGTATAGAAGAACAGTCGGAGGAAACATTGTTCTGCAGCATGCCGTGCATTTTGCACGCATACATTGTATTTGTGTATTGTCTGAAGAAGCCTTCAGAGATGTACAACACATGAGAACACTACCCATTCTTTATGATGAATTTTTATTACATAACTCCTACTGTGCTAGCAAAAAAAATTTTAATAAATCTAAAAGTACCAGCCCTGCTATGAGTTCCAAACACAGTTCTCATTTCAGGATCCTAGCATGCACTTGTAAAACATTTAAATACCTATTGGTGGATAAGAAAATCAATTTACTTTTGAGGTGACTAAGTAACAAAACATATTAGAATTGATGTTACAATTAGGAAAAAAAGAAATAAATTGTTTTTCTGCTCATTAATATTTGGATAAATATTTATGAATGTATAAGACAAGCAACCACTGCCAACACTAGATCTTTATTATGCCAGGCATAGGAATAATTCAAGCATTCAGGCAGCTGCAGGTTGAACTTAGCCCCACTGGCTGCTCAGATGAATTCGTTGTGGCCTCAGGAAGACTTTGCTGTGGAGGCAGCTCAGGTTATGTGGTTTTTGTCTGGGACTCATTGAAGAAAAGGAGTGAAACAGTCTGCAGGCAGTGGGCTCCTGGCAACGAGGTGGATGGACATGTTGATGGACATATGCTGGACAGAGCAATGCTCTGGGTGATCTTCACTGCCAGACAGCAAGGATTCGTGGGAATTTGGTTGGCAGGGTTGACCAGGTGAGCATTTCCGTCCTGGAAGCAGTGGTAGGCACTCCCTCAGGATGGACTTTCTGCTAGGGCCTTATTTTTTCCCTTCTGTTTCTCATTAAAGCCCTCAAATCCAGGCACACTTGGAGCATATGAGCCCTTTCACCTAGCATTGTGTGGAAGCTTGCTTGCTTCTTGCACAGGTTGGTCACCTTACTGCAGAGGGCAAACCCTGCTCATCCTTCCCCCTGCACAGACAAACCAGCCACCCTGCTGTCTGGCAAGGTGGCTTTTGTGGACCATGAAGGGAGAAGAGGAAATTTCCTTTATGTAGCGCTGTCTACACATACATGTAGAGCTGGGAGGGGAGAGGGGATCACAGAGAAGAGCTGTGGTGGCCTGACTATCCGCAGCCATTTTTCTTTTCTACCTGGTGATTTTTGCTCTTCTTTTTAAAAGAAAAAAAAAAAAAAAAAAAAGGCTTCATTATCTTCAGGTGATTTTTGTAGCCCTCGTCTCTAGTTCAGGATGTGAACCAGAACAATAGGTGTTTTGGAACTTGAGGAAAAAACAGCTGGCTGACATGGCTCAAAATGTAATTTCGTAGGGGCACGCATCAATAATGTGGCTGCTGCTCCATTCGGATATTACGCAGGCAGCCTTAATATGCTCACATGGCGTCTGGATTGACAAGACAGACCATGATGGCTCCAAAGGGTCAATAAAACATGCGCCATGAAGGACTTACACAATAGACAGTAATGGCTTCTTTGGAGCTGTTACGGTCTATTGGGTCAATAATAATCCACTTCTTAAAGAGTGCCAAAATATGAATTTACACAACAGGCCATAATGGCTCCTGATCTATCAGATAAATGATATAAATTATCAGCATTAGTGCCCACACTGCAATGCACGTTTACCTATTAGAGTGGGTAGAGTAAATATTAGGTGCTTCAAAATATGCTTTCATATTCAAAAGGCTGATTTCTAAAAATATCGGGGGGGGGGGGTTGTGGAGGAGAGAACCCCCAAACTCTCATCATTAAATCTGTGAAATAAATAGCATAACTGAGGAAATGTATATCTGAAACTGTCTCTAGGAGGTTATTGTGAGTTCACACTCTATTTTAAATTAAATATTGCCACAACCTATAGTATGTATTTTTAAACTTTTATTTATTTTTCTAGCAAACTCGGGAGCAGGAACCAGGGGAGTCCACGAACATTTTCCCACATTGGTAACCCATTCTATTCAGTTGCATTGTTTCTGCTTTATTAAGAACTAGTTGCCTGAGTAATGATTTGCAGGATCCAGATTGCATGTTATACAAACAGGCTTGGTCTGAATATATGCATTCAAGACCAAAAATCTGTTTAAATAACATATGTTCTGTTTGCGGCCACCTATCTGTCTCTATCAAGGAAGATAAAAGTGCTTGTCTACACTGTTTCAGCTGCACGCTCAAGACAGAAACCCTCAACTGATGTTTGCCAGCAGGTGGTGACATACAGCAACAAGCTCCAATGGCAGCAACATTTCCCTGCAAAACTTGGAGAAAACCCAGGCTTCAGGAAAATGAAATATGCCTTCAGTTTGGGAAGAAATAATGATGAATGTCCATCAGCAACACATGCGATGATTTAGTCTCATTGCATGGCAAGAAGTATGTTCAGTCCAGCGCAGGTCAAAAGTTTTCCTTGCTGTTTCTCTGCATTTCCTTCTTGTTATTATAAAACATTTGGCTTGGATGTGAAATATACTTTTAATTAAAAGATAGGAAAATCATAGTAAGACAGCAGCAGCAGAGAGCTGCTTGAAAGCCTGCTGTCTTAGCTCTCATAATAAACATAAGGCGAAGGATAGGTGCACACAAAAACTGAAGTGTTGTGGCGAGAATATGGATACACTGACTTATCCAAGTGCTTTCAAAGAGAAGTGTAAATAGCGCTTTCTGCTTGTCTGCAATTTCCTCATGGTTTTTCAAACTTCATGCTTTTTTTTTTTCTGGTCTCACATCCAGGTACACTTGTTCAAAATACCTGCTGCATGTACAAAACGCCACTATTCAGTCTGCAGTAGGTTAGTGGGTAAATAATTCTACCACAATAGACGAGAAAAAAAATTAATAAGGAATTGTGGCAGGATCTGTCACCTTTTGTTTCTATTATGCTGCAGTTTCCAGGCACTAAGAACTCACTGGATTTCATTTATATACATGTTACTTTTACCTTAAACAACATGCCCTTTAAAAGAAATTTCGGTGCTTACAGCATCTGAAGTGTGATAACTTAACAGAGGAAAATACAAGTCTCATCCTGCTTAGCAGGGAGCTGAGAACAGAATGAAAATATAAAAATACCAAGGATTTTTTCGTGCTTCGCAGTGTCTGTTTCCTGTAAGTATCTACCATCTACAATATTGACTGGTTTATCAGGCAGCAGGTATCTCTATCAGTCTATCTTGAATTGTCATCCAACAGGAGATTAAAGGCTGCCTGCCTCCTTCTTGTGATTTTCAGTCTTCACATCGCAAAGTTTTCAATCAAATTTCAGCGGTGTACATTTAGCTTAGAGAACTCACAGTACTTATCTTCCCAAAGCAGGTGATTTAGACCGTGTTTACCTTGTACAGTTCCAAGATATCTCTCAGCAAACCTGTCCTCATCTCAGGCCTTGAAATGATTCCCAAGTTCGTTTTTTGCTTTTCTCTGTTTCCCTTTCTCTTTCCCTCCCCAGCCAGGCTACCAGCCAAAAAGCAGCGATAACAATGCAGGTCCTGAATAACAGGCAAGTGCC
This sequence comes from Coracias cyanogaster, assembly GCA_033124195.1. Classification (NCBI taxonomy): domain Eukaryota; kingdom Metazoa; phylum Chordata; class Aves; order Coraciiformes; family Coraciidae; genus Coracias; species Coracias cyanogaster. Next base: position 54,306 of record JAVSBS010008308.1, on the reverse strand, counting down.
TGTTTTCAGAAGAGTTAGATTGATGCGGCAACCTTGTATTGTTACCACCTTTAAAACGAAAGTGATGTGACCGCTTACAGCCTTGTTCTAAAGCAGCTTCCTCATTAGTAATCTTTTCAGTGCACTTATCACAGCTGTGATTTCAGCCCACGAATTGGCTCAAGCTCGGGGGGATGTCAGCTGGGCACGTTTCTTGGTTTGCATCGGATACCTGAGGAAGTTGTGGGCTGGGAAGTATCCTGTAAAATAAACTGCAGCTCCATTTGTGAGGAAACCCAGTGTGAGCCAGTTGACACTGAAAAAAGGGCCTTCTCTGCCAATTTGCATATTCTCCGCATAGGATTTTGATAAACAGACTAACTAGAATTTGAATAAGCATAAACTTGAGACTAAAAAACGCTGGAAAGGCAACTGAAAATGATCACAAAAGCAAGATTGCATTTTAGTGGTGTATTCTCCATGCAAAGGTGTTATAATATAATACAAGTAAAAGTGATTGTCCTAAGGTAAAGGAATGGAGGAACTGGGAATTACTGTTAGAGAGTCCTAATTAGCCTCTCGCCACCAAATACTTTGAACAAACTGGTGCATGGCAGCCGGGGCCAAGCCCAGGAGCAAGATTTGTGCCCTTATTCTGGCCACTTATTGCTGTGTAAAAAGACTATAGAGGGGTAAAATGGTCCCATGACCATTATAGACCATGATTCTGGTTGAAAAAGCAATGGAGGGTGCAAGTGGGGTACCAGAGGGTCAGAGGTTGCCTCCTGAGGACCCTGCTCAGAGGGAGAGGGAGAATATGCACATTTTTTTGGGATGGGGCTACTCAAGGAGGTGCTCCCAGGTCCTCAGGCAGCACTGTGAGCCTGGGGTGGGCATTTAGGTCAGATGAGTCTCCACAGTGTGACATGGCCTTGCTGGATCCAAGCACTCACCCTAGGGGTGAGAAGAAATGTGATTCTGAATACAGTTGTTACAAACAGAACAGGAGTATAATCCTGAGCTCCTACTTATTCTAGAAGACCCGAGAGGCTGTTACAGTAATTTGATGCCAGCTGGGAAGAGGCAAACGCCTCCCAAGTCAGTGCTTTGGCCAACAGCCTGATGACAACAGAGGGTTCCCATCAGGCAAGAGAAATCTTCCAGAGGGTGATACCCACTAGAGTTCATCTGCTTCATGCTGTCAGGGCAGGGCAAAAGAGAGTGAAGTGACAGGCGAGTTGGCCCAGCTGCTTCTTCATGAATATCTGAGATTCTTGCATAGTGTAAAGGGAAGCTATATGAACACATCAAAGAGGAAAAGACACTGAAAATTAAAAAGCAGTGCCTAGATGATTTTTAAAACTGTGAATTTGGCTCAATCTAATTCACTTGTGAAGTGGAGAGTAGATTGAGGTGGTATGAGTGAAACACAATTGCTTTATAGTTGAATGTGGAAATAAATTATTCCTTTTTTTTTTTCTCTTTTACCCACACTTTGCAATTCTCCCTTCCTTTTCCATGAGTACAAGCAAGCAGAAGTGCCTGGGGCCAGGCTGCAGGGAAAGGATTATGGCACAGTCCCACACAGACATTAGCTTTGCTGAACCCTGTTCAGGAGTATCTTGTTGGCAGGGGTCCATGGATGGGGTGAATGAGTGTTAAATAAGCTGATAGCTCAACTGATCCCTGTGGTCCCTTCAGCTCAAAAGGGAGAACAAGGTGTGAGCTGATACACAAGGTGTAAATTACCATCACTTTTAGAAGTACTACCTTCTCCTTACCCAAGAGCTTCTCCTTACTAGTGTCCTGCAGGCAGCCATTGTAATCACAGAGTTTGGGAAGTGGTGCAGAAGTTTTGGGTTCAAAAATCCCAAAATATATGATTGTGGTAAAGTAAACCCCATTCTTTTTCACTTGGTGCTCTCACCTGACCATGTCACAGAAACAGAGCCCTCAGCAGCAGGGATACTCCCTCTGTCGGATGGGATGGATGGGTTGTGTATACCCCAGAAGAACATCTCTGAGGCTCAAGTGGAAGATCAGCATGGTCCAGATCACAGGCTATGAAGTCTGTCTCTCTTTGACACTGGGCAAAGGCTATCTTGAAGTATAGGGTCCAGATCTGCAAGAAGCATCTGGGTGTGCTTGTGCTGGCTTGAACTTCTTAGATTCATTTTATGTTTTAGCCTTAGATATGTGATACACAAGTGTGAAACATTCTCTATGTTTAAGCCCAGCTACTTCCATCTCTGTCTTCAAACTGGTTTCTCCTGGCTCTAAGCCTTCTGTTGTTATCAACACTTTTTGGATTTGCTCCATATATTTGTAGTGCCGCAGAACACACTCTTCCTCTAGTGGGACTCATAGAGTTTGCTGTCCCATTACTGACTAGGTTAATCACCTGATTTCTAGGTGAGACATGCCCATGGACATGTATAGAGTTGCCCTGTAGTAACATCATCTGTAAGGCTATTACAATTGTGGGTCAGTTATAAGATGATGTTCAAGGCTGCTAAATGTCGTCACGTTATTTTAATGTGTTTCCTGTTGTTAAGATTTAACGTTCTGGACTGAACATTTCTAGAACAGGTCTTTGTCTCAGATTGCATTTTTTAGGAAAGAAACATGAAAAAATAGTTCAGGTACAGATGAAGTGGACTCTTAGAGCGAAAAATGAATTTTTATGCATGTGAAAATCTGCCTGTGTTTCATTGGGCATATCCATAAAATCCTCCATAAAAATGTTATTCTTATGTACATTTAGCAGAGGTACAGTCAAGTGTGGCAGCAGAATTTGGTGTAACCCTGGTAGAACAGGACTTCCCTTAAGTTGCTTGTGGCAAGTAACAGACCTGTGGCTATAACCTGTGGTTAGTAAAGGTATGCTTTAGTCACAGGATAGAGAAGGAGAAGAGTTGTCGCTTGTTCCCTCAGTGCAGCTGCCTGAAAAGCTGTGGAGTGAGGTGGCAGGAGGCAGGAGAGATGAGGGATACAGGAACAAGCGGTGCAGAAGAAGAAGCTGCAGGAGGAGAGAGGCAGGGGAAGCCCTGGGGCACTGGGAAGGGCAGAGAGGGCTGGGGAGTGCCAAGAGGAGAGAGCAAATTCTGGGAGTGGGGAGAGGTCTGCTAGTTGGCTGACACAAAAGAAAAAGGTGACAAATACCAGGAGTGGAGAAATAGTGTGTCACATGTGTAAGAGAGGCAAATTTGGACATTTTTGAGTGCTGGCTGTGCAACCTCAACTTCTTTTAATGTTTGTATACGTGCATGGATGGTATGAATAGAAATGAAAATTGCTAAGTAGGTTGGTATTCTAGCATTTAACATACCACTGGCATCAGGCAATATTGTGTATGTCACCCCATTAATATGCTTAGGCTGGGAGATGGAAGTGCTGTCTGTTGTTAGGATGGGGTCTGAAAGCAAAAATTTTAAGGAATCCCTGATTTGGGCTACTGGGGTTTTTCTGCTTGTTCTCTACGTTGAAGCAAACAGCATGTTTCTCCTATAAACAGAGATTTTTTTTACTTTCAAACTTATCCTTTATGGTAGCACTTCTACCAAGGCTCTTGAGCTCAAAACCAGGGAACCCCAAGATTATTTCCATTTCAGTCCTGTCAAAATACAGCAATGTTCCCCAGCCCCTGCTGCACTGAGTGTGCTGAGCAGCCGGGGGACGCAGAGGTCACATCAGTTCCCTGGAACTGCAAACCATTGGCTCAGATACAAGCACCAAAGAGAGAGGGAGGGCAGGAGCCCTAACCTTTAACAAAGCCTGCAGTAAGGACCATTCCTTTTTAGAAGCTTTCCTAAATCTTGGATGGAAGGAACATATTTTACAGCATATGTTTTGTTAGTGTTGATTCCTGCACTCATCTCTTCTGGTGCTTCAGAAAATGCATTTGAAGGTGGCTGAGGTATTTCAGTTTGACAAATAAACTAAGCTGTGGTTACTTTCTCAGTATGTTTTGTGTCATGGTGCTAATTTCCCATTCACTTGATTGGGATGCAATGATTTCACGACAATGTCAGTGCAGGTCTATGGAAAAGACATTACGGTGTCAAAATGAAATGAAACAATGTTAATTTGTCTATGGAAATGGTGTTACTCTGCCAAATTGAAACATAACCCTCAGCTCAGCCACCTTGAGACTTGGCACTGCCGCACTATCAAAGGACCCCGCCACACAGGGTGATTTTACAGTGGCACACTGGGAAACTACAAATCTGGATTAAATATTAGAGGAGTGAAGACTATTTGTTTTGTTCTACAAAATCACAACTGAATAGCATTTCCGAGTGTTCTAGGGGCCTTCCACATGTGCTGCAGTACCTAAAACCCAAGGAGAGATTGCGAGTAGAGGGGAGAAAAAAAACTTTGGCAACCTCAACTCAGATTTCTTTTGGCTTCCATTGGCTCTCAGCAAATCTCACTTCTAGTGTTATATTAATGGATCTTTTTAAGGTGAGAAACATTATTACATTTTGCAGTGTTCGTAGCACCTAACCAACATCTGGGACACTGGAGCTCAAATTAAGCAGTCCTCTAAATCCAATTTGGATTTTAATTCCACCAGGATGTAGCATTTCTAGTGAAACAAGAATCTGAACATAAACCAGAATCCAAAGTGTAGGGAATACAATAATGAAAAGGAATAATAAGCAAGCTGAAATCAAAAGATGAGTGCTGAGGGAGGGAAGAAGCGATATAAAAAGGGATATCAAAATATAGAAATAAATATTTTCTTTTTTTTTTTTCTCTGTCTATGGAAAGATAGAATCTACTTATCAATCACAGTTTGTCTTTTATTTTGTTTTATGTTCCTGGACAGTATAACCACCTTTGAAAAAGGGTGATCTTTGATCTCCTGCCCTGGGGCGAGCACCAGCAGATGTTCTTTTGTTCTTCTCTCCATATTCAGTGTCCCTCACCACCTAAAGCCAAAGTGTGCTCCCCAAAACTGACAGGTGTTTCTCTGATTGCAAAGAGATCGATTTAGGCTAAATGTGACCTGAAACCTTCAAAGTGGAAGGGCCTCCCAGCACTCTCGCAAACTTGTGGGAGGGAAGGTTGTTGTAACATCTGCACTTCTGGGAATACTAGCAAATCACATACAGACGTCAGGAAGAAAAAGGCTCATCCAGTTTGTTAGGAGGGACTCAAGCACTCTCCTTCATCCAGGGTGAATTTCCAAGGTGATTCTCTCTGCTCAGTTTGTCAGTGATTTTTTTTTTCTTTATTTGTGAAATGGGTGTAGTGACACTTTACTGCCTCTTGTAGACGTTAGGCAGAAGAAATAAATCACAGGTTTTGTGGTGTCTGGGCAGTACTATAAGATGGTCATGTCAGTACGTATGGCATCATAAGCTGAGGTGGGTGGAAAGGCTAATCACATGAGCACTATATCTTAAGCAAGCCAATCCTTTCTTTACGTTTGCCTCAGCTGGCATTAAAATCTGACACTGGTTAATGAAAACAATAAAGCTATCCAATCTTATTGATGGCTATATAGATTTCTTGGACATGAGGAGCTCTGTGTTCTCTTCTTGTATATTGATAAAGATGTCTCTGTGCTGTGTACAGTGTTTCTAGACGTCCACTGAAGGCCCAGAGCTGAAGGTCCTCTTCAGAGTCCAATTACTGTTTCTCTCTTACTATGTGAGTGGTGCACATTTCTTTTTTGCATAATGCTCTTTCCGCTTTTCTTCCTTCCTCAGGTAGGAAGTGTGCATTTTTTTGTTGAATGTGGTGGACACAGTCATGATGGTCATTTCCTGGAAGATGCTATGTGCTCTCCTCAACAGAGTGAGTGTGGGTGTCAGTATGCTCGTGATAGTTTAACTCCCAGTTGCCTTGCGTAGTCTTTCATGCACCAAAGTATGACTGGTGTTTCTGTCCCGGCAGAGGGGACAAAAAACATCTTCCCCCACACAGATCCATTGGATTCCCTTCATTCTCCATTAAATCACCCTTGAGAGATCTTCTCCATGAGGCACGTGCATGTTACTCCAGCCATAGCTCTTCACAGAGATTCCCAGGCTATCTGAATGCCTGGGAGGAAGCTTTTGGCTCCATTTACATGTTGTTTTGAAGTAGTTCATGTTGCATTAGTTATAGTTGTTAAGATGTGCAATCTGCAACCAAAATGTGCAATCCGACTTCACATTTACACATGAAATATTGCAGACCTTCCAGCTTGTTGCAAACACCCAAGATAAGTCATTGGATTGAAATTTTAATGAAATATCCTGCTATAGAGCTAGGGATTAAAATATAGGAATTATGATAGATGAGGAAGGAAAACATGACTATTTTAAGTGTGTTTTATTCAATATGAGTAAGGTTCTCAAAATTGAATTTTATTACTAAAAGACAGAAATAAGTCTTCCTTTCCAGGATGCTCTCTCTCACACACACACATATGCAAACACACGCACAAGCACATGCCTTTTCTTTCTCTGGGTGTAAAACATGGTGGACATCTGGTTGCCAGGCTCAGTCTCCTCCCTCACAGGCATAGAACAACATCATTGTTTGAATATGTTCTTTAGAGGTTGACGTTTGGGGAATTTATCTGCTCTCCTCCAACAAATGAGAATGTTCCAACAATTTTATGCAATGTGTAAACCGCAGATTAATTGCACAAATTATATAAATTATCCTAAAAGTTTTGGGTAATGTTTGCCATGTCAACACTGTAACCGAGCTGGCTGGGCCTGTGGAAAGCCTCTATGTGGCAAGCAATAGTCCATGATGCAGATGGAGAGGCGATTTGCATCTACCTCTGCTTAGAATAAGTAGGTCAAGGACTGCAGTCTGCAAGCAGAATGGGTAATGTGAGACTTTTATCGAAACAAAACAAGCAATGAGCTATAGTCTTCCACAGTACTACCTAATATGGAGGGGTCTGTAGCCCTCTCCCAAGTACCAGGTGAACATCCAGTGTGTGTGTGGTGATAGAGGAAACAACAGGCTTCACTGTTTCAGCAAAAAAAAAGTTTTCTTTGCTTGTGAAATCAGACAGAGTAGGGGGAAAAGAAAGCTTTTAACTGATTTGTGTCCACATCAGCTGAACTCTACTCTCTGTGGTTTGGACTGAGCAGTGACTCCTCACAGGAGGAATCCCACAGGTCATGTCAAATTTGCCTTGTCATTTCAGAAGACATGTTAGTGTAATATCTGGATTTGTGATAGAAGAGAACAGAGCGATGACCCAGAGTATGCCTTGCCATCAACAAACTCAAGCAAAATATCTGTAACAGAGCTTATAACAGTGTAACCTCCTAGAGGTTATGTTTAAAGTGCTGAGGACTCCAAACGTTTAGGATTCACAGGCAATTGCATTCCTCATCTTTATAGCAGAATGGAAACCAGAACAGGGGATGGTGAAGGAAAGCCTCAAGGCAAGCTGGCACCTATTTTAGGTCAGAGGCTCAGTTCCCAAGGAAGCCTCAGCTCTTGCCTCACTTAAGCACTGAGTGGCATTATGTTATCATTCTCTACCTACTTTGAAGTAATGGCAAATCCAGTCACTAAGGTAGGCTTAACCATATAATGTGCCATTGTTATTCTATATACTATTTTTTTACATTTTTCCTTTCAGGATACCCCTAAAGAAACCCCTGTTTCCAGCAAGAGGATTGTAATGGTGGGTGATGTGCTGGACATCCAAAAATTTTGTTCAGGCTTTCCCAAGTCTATATAAATGCTCTCAGGGTCAGTGGAACAGGCTTCTTACCAATGGTAGAGGGGTGTTGATAGTTATTGAATGCAAATTGTATAAATTAGGCATTGGTGAATTAGTTCAGTCTCTGACTTAGAGGAGGAGTTTGCTTCTGTGAGATACTGGAGTAGTGAAGGAGCTCGAGCTTAGAGCTCTGGAAGACATGGGAGAAGAGTGTAGGGCAGGAAGGGAGTGTGAATGTCTGAACTAGACAAGATTTGTTTCTAAAGAAGAAATTCCACTGTGCCTCCACATGCTTTTAAAGCAAGGGCTAAATGAAAACTTGATTTTGTTACAGTGAAAGGAAAAATTCCCATTGGTTCAACAGGTCTGGGATTTCATCCAAGACCTCCACTCCATTCTAAGACACTCATGTAGCCCACATTTCATCTTTTACAAAGAATATTCTGTTTCCAGAAATTATCAATGTTTTTTAATTTTCTGACTTCATCATCTGCAGTGCCCTTGTCATGACTTACTTTTAAACAACACGTTTTTGTTCTTTTTTTTTCTTTCAGTCTTGCACACACTATCAGTATGCCCCCAAAGATCAAAGAATCGTAGCGTAAGGTAAAAATAGCTCATTGCAAAGAATAAAGACATCCTTTTTAATAAAATTTATTTTTACTTTAGTACTCAATAAAGTAAAATACCTGGATAAAATCTGGCAGTTGAAGAAATGCGAGATATGTTCATGATTTGTCTGGGGACAGGATTTCACCCCATGTTTTTATGGGGAATATTTAGCACACAGGCATTCCACCCCCCTCTATCCCCACCCCCATATATTTCAAAGCAAGAACAGAAGGCAACGCAAAAGTAGCTACCACCATCCACCAGATAATTCTTTCAAACATCTCTCAGCATTCTAAACCATAATCTAAACTTATGTCCACATAACAAATAACAGCCCTTCGAAATGAACTGAGAAACTGTAAAGCCATTAAGAAAATGTGCCATTAAGGAAAGGATTTCAGCATTTTCTATGAAAAAGGTTCACAATATATGTATTTCCACATGTTCAGAGAAATGATTAAAGTGTTTATAGCTTTTGTAATTGGTCTCTCTCAATTTAAAAATATAGGCTTTTTTTTAAAGTTACATTTCTCTGCTGCTCTTTGTCTAGAATAACATTAATGAAGTCCCATTTTCTCAGTTGCTGAAGGTAGAAAATAGGGAAGTGATGTGTTTAAGAGAATGCGTTCCTGAAACATGCCGTCTGTCTGCCTCCATCCCAGCAAACATGGCCTCTTGCTAACATGTCCATTAGATGCAGCGTGCTCCTGTGGGGTCTGGGGCTGCTGGGATTCACATGGTGGAGGAGCAAATGTGGCAGCCAGGAAGGGGGCTCACTGTCCCTTTCAGGGCACCCTTCTGCATGCCACTGTCCATGCTGGTACAGAAAATTTGAAGGAAGACATGTAATGCTTTATCCACTGTGTTTCCACCCTGTTTGGGATCAGTTGAGGATGGTCAGCATAGTGAGAAAGCCAAACTCCATCATTAAATCCCTAAAAGAGGAGAAAAGACAGAGGAAATTGGTAAAAAACTCCCTTTCCAAAGCACACCCAGCCCTTTCTAGGAGAGTTTGCTCTCTGCTGTGTTAAATGCTATAAACATAGCATCTGCAGTGACAGAAAACACATGGCTTGGTGTTCACTGAGTAAGGGAATCAGCAACAGCTTGGTCCTGGAGGCCAAAGCCATTTTCATCACCTGCAGATCGTCGTCTTTAGAGTGGTTTGTGGCACATCTAGTTCAGTCTGGAAGAGAAGGAGGAAGATTTTTGCCCAGTTTCCAGATGAATACATTGTTTTACAGATCAGAATATATACACAGATATATAACTTTTTTTTTTTTTTGTAGCAACTGTCAATCAGGTCACATGTTAATGTTTTTCATTCTATTATTTTCTTTTATGCTGTTAAGCTAAAGCTTTAGGTTTTGTTCTAAATGTAAAAGCATATATCAAATGTTTCGTTATTTCTTTTCATAATACCTGAGGAGAGGGTGTTTTACATTTCCTTTTGTAAATTAGCTTAAGCAGAAATTGTCAATCTGGAATTGACAGGTATTTGTTATAGACAACAAGGCATTGTTCCCACTTTGCTTCCTCCACCAACACAGGTGCTGCTGTCACATGTCACAACAATGGGGAAACTTATTAAACTATAAAGAGTAATAATACTATAATATAAAGGCATGAGGGTGAAAAATCTGAAAGTGTGTTTGTTGGCTGGAGGTAGGAAATCCTGTCCTTCATGTAGCTGATCTGACAGCTCCCTGCGTCTCCCATGAACCTCTTCTTCCCAGGCTCCTTTTTCCAGGACTGCCCTAATAAGCCACTGACATCCCCTTGCCCCCTCAAAGCTATCAGATAACAGTAGGACAGAAGCATAACTCGATCTGTGACGTTGCTCATCTGTTGAGTTGCTGAAGGAGAAAGGGCTTGGGTTCTAGGGGAGCCAGGTTTAGTCTGGTCTAATTACAGAAAGGATTATGTTGCAGAGTGTGTTGTGATGATGCAAATATCCAGAAGTATTTATTCTGTCAAAGCCTGGCCTGCATACAGGGAACTTCTTAAGTTACTTACTAAAGAGGTCCTGTTCTATGAACTTGTCAAAGGAAGCAACAGTGGTCTTTGCTGGACTGGCAGTTCTACCTACCCTGGGCTCTGGCACTGTTGGCCAGAGAGAGACACACTCTAAAAACAGGACTGAGCTGCAGAATCTGGGACAGGATTCAACTCAGATCATCTAAATTTGGGGTTCAATGTAAGCAAATTAGAGCATTACCATCTTTTGCCTGGCAGCAAATCAAATGGGCTCTTTGGGCTTTTTTCCTTCACCACAAAGAACAAGAGCAACACAAGCTGGGAGAGGAGAGAGATAGGCAACATCATCTGCAGGAAAGTTTTCCCTTTTTCTGCCTGAAGGACTGTTTTGATTTCCAGCTGCATCTCAGGTAAGCACGAAACATGATATCGGATTGAATGCGGCAACTGTTTGTAAATGGAAATACTTGTGGGTGAGCAGAGGAAGAGACAATACTATGCCACATTTTGGATATCTTTTCAGGTACTTACAGGGACCAAACAGCTCCTGGCCTAGCTTCAAATAGTTGAGAAATGGGTTAAGTACTTTTAGATGTCACAGTCACAATGGGAGCATGGCAGTGGCTGTGGTTATATGCAGTACTCTGCAATCTCCTGCTACTCCCACCCCTCTCTACTGTAGCCCTTCCCCTAAACCCCATCTTTCCTCTTCTGTGGTATGGGAGAGCTGATGATTTGGAGCCAGCTATGTATTCTTTATGTTTCCTGAAGATTAAAACCCATGTGTAATACTCCATAGCCTGTCAACAACCAGCTTGAGAAAGAGACCAAAGACTAGAGAGCCAAAACCAGACTGTTAGATCAATCAAGGCCAAGATGTGCTTGTCACTTACAAAAGCTGAAAGAAAACTGGCCAGGCAAGAAGTATGTCCTTTGAATGCTGTAAGACTGCTGCCCCCACCCTGTGTCTGATTCCCTGTGAGTCAGACTGTATACAAATCTGCAAGAGAAGATATTTTGTGTATATTTAAAACACTTCTGCCATTAGGCAGGGAGAAGATGGCTGTCTACATTAAGTATCAAGGCTTCGGATAAGTAGCCAATGATTTGTGTTCCCTTTTCTTTTTTCCTTTTTGTGTGGGGTACTATTAAATAGTTGTCTGAAACTATCTGTTTGTGCAGAACTGAACAAAGTGGTATGTGTTCCCAAACACTAAAAACAAGTTGTCAAGACATATCCTCAGAGACAGAGGGTCTTTTTTGTTTTTGCCCAAGAATGTCTTATTTAAAATGGCGTTCCTTGTAAAGATGCAAATGCTATTTCTCTTAAAATGTACCAGTACTGAGAATAAAGCAAGCAAAAGAGGAAATTAAAACAGTGACAAGGGAGGGAGGTCTGGCAAGTTGGCTTTCAACCAAATGACCTCTTGATAGATCAGCTGGGAGCCAGGAATGCATGAGATTACCAAGAACTAGAGAGATTTATAGTTCTTTGTTTGGTCTCTTGGTAAATTTCCACATATAAGCCAGTTATATGATGGGCAGCGGCAAGGGAAAATGGTGGGCAAAAGAAATCCAGAACTGCAAATAAAATATTTAATGTGATTCCATAAACAAGCATGAAAAGAAGGAGCTATTTAAAGATTCAGAGCATTTGTTAATTTCAATTTAACAATAAACACCCTTACTAAGAAGAAATTTTGCCCAAAATCTAGCTCTCTTTGGAGAAGCTATTTGCATGCCACAAATATAGCTCCAATTGAATTAGGCATATGAAAGAAACACAAGCAATTCTCTGTCATGGGAATGGGTGTTTGGGTCTCTGTAACCATTGTACAACCTTCCCTCCGTGGACTGCACTAGCTAAACACATCCACAGATTATGCCAGAGCTCTTCAGAAATGTGTAACTCTTGCAGTTTAATCTCCAAAACTTTGAATGTGTATTTCTATTTTCTCATCATCCAGATGATGAGGAACATCTGAGTGTTTGTAGTTTATGTTATCCAGATTAAATACTAATACTATGGTGCATTAGACACCAAGGACATTGAGATGCAAAAGCAAACAGATTACAAAATCTAATTTATGAAGCTGTCCCAGCTTAATAAGTAGTGTCATCAACTGGTTCATCAGTGCACCGATTGTTACACTCAAGTGTGTCCTGAAAGTCCAACCAAAATACTGAATCCAGGAACATGGGGTGATCCCAGGGTCCTTAGGACATGTAAACCTTTTTAAATAACAAAGCATACAATTTCCACTGGGTTGCAAATGCTTTTTACAAATAATGAAACCCTGAAATTTTCAAACAGAAAAATTTTTAATCACAAGTAACAGGGAGACGCTTAGACGAGGCAGAGGTTCTGGCAACAGTTTAGGTTTAAAGTGCAATTATTTGCTGCTTTTCCATATGCAGTATGGGCATATGGTGCATTCATGACATTAGTTTCTTATTATTACTTTAGGTTTTTTTTAGCCAGTGAAGCCCTGCTTGTCTGTATACGAGGTAAAAATAAATAAATAGTCTTATACCCCGGGACTATGTCGTCTGTAACACCATAATGCTGATGTCTGTAATGTATCATTTGCTATTGTCTTTACATATTAACTTATTCTCCCTGTATGATAAACCAATGAATTATATTCTCTGAGTAATTTATTCACTTGTCAAAACTGAATGTTAAGAAGCCCTAAGGTTTGTCTTAAACTTATAAAAGAATTTAAAGGGCAAGTATTCAAAATTCAGCTTCAGGTTTTGGACCTTTTGTACAACCTTACAAATGCTTTCTGAGTCTTATCATTTTGTCACTTTGATTCTGCCCTGATTTGCATTCCTCATATTTCTCTTTTTAACAGGTTTGATTTTGCGCATGTAAGTTACAAGTTACTGGAAGTAACAGTTAAAGGTACCTTGCACATGCAAAATAGACACCTTTTGCTGAACGTTCAGCTTTAACACAAGAGGAGTACTCGTAAGGTAGAAAGGATTTGCAAACAGAAATGTCATGACCCATGGCTTGGGGACTTTTTCAAAAAACCACCACCAACTTCTGATATTGTAGATTTCTGGGTGTTATAATGGTGGTTTGGAAATCTTGAATTTTAAAAAGATATTGGGGAGGCCAAATGGAGAGTATGCTTTGAAAATATTATGTGGGCACTGGGTGGCCTGATGATTTGAGCAACTTGAGATGTTCTCTTCACAGATTTCTGGAGAATTCTGGCTGACATGAAGAAATCCACTCATTTCTAAGGAATTTGGAAAAAAGAAATTAAAAGTTCAGAGGATATGAAGACCTTCCCACTTGGGAGAATGAAGCCATAAATCTTCTTCATGAATATGAAGATCATCCTAAAGCTCATTAAATAATTCAGAGCCAGAAAGAAAACTAACTTCTGTATTGTTAGTCTGATACAGTGTGTAACAGCGTACTATATTTTTATCTAGTAAGAGGGACTCCATCAAATACAAATGTACCATGTACAACGATCCTTCATTCTAGCTCTAACACAGATGGTTATCCCTATAACAAATAAATAGGCAGGCTCAGAATCAAGAAAGGATAAGAAAAATGATAACCAGAAGAAAAAAAAGAAAAGACCCAGTTCAGATGATCTTGTGAGACACTACTTGATCCAACTCTCCTTAAGACCTCATATCTCAAAATCACAGTGGGATAGCAGAGCCTAGGAACACTTACTGGGGAATACAAATACGGATAACTGCAACTCAAACTACCTGTTAAACACACAGTCATATAGTATTCTGTCAGGCGGGTTCAGGGCAGTTTGGAGGGTTTCACTTTGCAATATACTCCATTTCCTCTGGAGCCCTCCAAATCCATCTCTTTTGGGTTTCTGGCAAGCTTGGGCACTCCTGTGCTTTTTTATTTTTAAAAATTTCCTTACTTTTTATGGTAATGTCTGTGCTTAGGAATAAAACTAACTGATGAACAGCTTCCCCAGTTTTATAAACATGGGCATTTTCCTGTTCGTTTTCCTTAATGGAAACATTCTGTGAGGTAGTTTTAAGTTGGACCTGCCAATGTTGGCAAGCCTGTACAGATGATAAAGCATGGAGAATGCCAAGGTTAAAGTCTATACCCTGTCATCATTCCTTCGCATGCCTCTAACTTTTCTTTCCCAGTCATCACATGACTTCTTAGGGTCCTCTTTGCTAAAATCTTTGATGTTTATTTCTACTAGTCTGTGAGGAAAATGAGGTGAAGATAGTAACATCATTTGGGATCATGTTGGAGGAATCAGACAAATGTAAAGAAATACTGCACGAGAAGTCCTTTCTTCTAAGCCTAGCCTGTAAGCTCACAGATTCATTGCAATCCCTTTCTTGAATCCAGGATATTTGAGGCAAATCCAGAAACCTTGTCAGCTCCTACAGATTATCACAGTGGGCTACAAGACGGGTGCATAGTTAAAGCATTTCCTGAGCTTCTGGAGAAGCCAGTCATGTCCTTTGTTGCCAACCTGTGGAGTGCCCTTACATAGGTTATTTAAAAGATAGTTTTCAAAGGCTTGCCTGGAAATGTGGTAAGTGACAGAGAAAGGTATTCATCCGGGAACGCTTAGAATAAGTCAACTGGAGTCAGGATTATTAAATTCTCCTGCTGTCAGTGACTTGCAATGCATAACTTGCACCGACTTGAGTAAGCTGCTTCATTGTGGCCTCTGTTTATATTCTGGTCTTCCAAACCCTTAAGACTTTTATTAGGCAAGTTTCATAACATTTAAAAAGTAAATTAGTGATAAATATATCCACACTTAATAACATTGAAGTGATATCTTCGGCAAGCTGCAAAGATTGCATGGATAATTCAATCTATAGATTTACAAATAATTTATTCAGTTATTATTTTAACTAGTTTTGCTGTATGAATGAATTAAACAGCTGGCAGCTTGCCTGTCTGTTCATTGCTCTGCTCCTTTCTCTCCCATTTCTACAGCAGCTATTTTTGCTCTTGCCTTAGCTGCAAATACGGCATCATTTTTACTTCACAAACATCCTCTCCAAACAACTTGGACAAGGGAGATGCTGGAGTGTGAGGTGATCTTTCAGGACAACTCAAAATGTTTTCTTATATGATTTACTAAGTGTTCTCAGAAATATTGTTTCATAACATCTCCAGTTTGTTAGGGTTTTGGGTTTTTTTTTGGCAATCTTTTTCCCTAGTACAGTGGAGCAGATTTCTGAATGAGGCTGATGAGATTTGTAATATACCCCAAGTTAATTTAGACAGCAGGTTAGTCCCCTCAACAAAACTGTGGCCCATATACAAGTCAAATCTGCTTTTTTCCTTGGGCAATGATTTATTTCCCTCTTAAATTGGCTGGACCAGTTAGTTTTTTATTTTTATTAAGTCACACTATTCTTAAATGAAACTATTGATTTAAAGTCAGCTTAGTGAGGATTTAATTTGTTTTCAGGGGATTAGAGCAGGTAACATGGGATAATTTTACAATAAAGTGGAATAGAAGCATTCCTTCACATTACCCTCACCTTTTTTTCTTGCCAGGCTGCACAGACATTACAAATTTTCAAGTGAATTGTGGAAATACATTCATAAATCAGGCCTAATTCCTCTGCCTGCTTAAGGGCTATTCTAAAGAATATTTTCCTTTGACCTTGTCCATGTTTGTCCTTCCATGGGCAGATGCATCTGATAATTCCACACAAACACAGATGCACACAAAATATTTTTGTGTCCAGAGTAAGACTTGTAAACAGGGGCATTTGTTGAGAAATACAAGACCAGACATGTCTTTTAGTACAGTGGCTACAGAGTGCTTTTCAGAGAGTTTTAAAATAGCACTATATTGCTCACAAACAGAGGGATAGTTATAGTTATTTTTGGCATGCCTCTGTAGTGTATATAGTGGATATGTTGGTTTTTTTAATATAGTACAGAGTTTTTAGTCTGTGCTCCATGTAACTTCATGAAACTTCTTCCCTCTTTGTCATTCTGTCTTTCAATCAGATCTAACACATCTGCAACAATTTTTGGGATTTCAGTTGATGATGTGCAGCTATTTTTGCTGCTGGTGTGCTCACTTGAATGAGGGCAAGCTCTACAGCCCCACGTAATATTACCCCAAAATGAAACATCCCTCTTTCAACTGTTTCCTCTTTTTGATTATCCTGCTTGTTTTCCTTTGCAGTTGTCTGCTTTTGACATCACATCCTTGCTAGGAAATATTTGAAACCTTATCCTACATAACACCTTTCCCGTTGCTCTCACACACATGAAATCATAGGATCATAGGATGTTCTAGGCTGGCAGGGACCTCTAGAGGTCATCTGGTCCAACCTCCCTACACGGGTAGGGACATCTCTACCTAGGCCAGGTTGCTCAGAGCTTCATCAAGCCTGAGCTTGAATGACTCCAGGGACCACATTCCTCCTGACTCTGTTTTTAACTTATGTGCAGTATGTACATGCTCCACCAAGTTGTGGGAAAATGCAACAAGAACAGCCCTCACTGCAGCACCAAGCATCACGTCACTACCTGGGCTCCTTCCCTTCTGCTCCGCCTCAGATTCCCAACCCCTGGGCAGCCAAAGGCAACAGGAGGGTAACTCTTGCTGACTTGCACATCTTCCTCTTTCATGCTTCTCCGTTGTTACTGTCTCTCTGTCTCTGTCTTCTGGGGTATGAGGAATGTTGGTCCCTGGTACTACTGAGTGTAGTAGGGAAAAAAAGCTCAAATTTTGTCATTAAGTCCTTACTGAGCAGAAACTGTCTCACAGTTACTTGCCTCCTGGGTTTTTTTCTCCTCTCCCTAGACTCTTGATAGACATAGAGATGGATGTAAATGGACCTATCTCAAATATTTATTAGGGCAAAAAAGAATAGAAAGGACAACTGGAGGAGCCAGCACCGATACCTGGTTTACGAGAGGGCAGGAGCCCTCCCTTCCCCAAGGCCAGACAGGTCCAGGATGGGAAACACCTGCCCTGCTGATGACGCCATGTGGTTTCCAGGTCTCCCTGGGCTTGTTTTGGGGTGGGAGAGCTTTCCTTCTTTCCTCTCCTTTTATTTATTACAGTCCTCCTGCAGGTGAAGGCTTCTTTCACTCTATTCCTGTTAGAGTCCTGTGGGTTGCCTGGCTTTTAAGGACCCTTTTCAGTTTCTGTTACTTAACAAAGTTGGCCTCTGATTAGACTTTCTATTGTAGGTGTTGCTGATAAAATTTCAGCAGGCACACATGGACTCAGCTCTACATATATTTTAAACCAGATGCAGCTCAGTGGCTGTTTTGGGGTTTTTTTCCCCCTTGCTATATAAATGTGAGATCATAAGTAGTAGAGAAAGAAGAAGGAGTTGTTTCTTGGAAGACAGAGAAAAAAAAACAGCAGATATTCTCCATTGCACTGTGTATGAGGACTATGTTTTATTATTATTATTTATTTAATGGGAAGAAAAAAATAGCAAAGAAAAAAAAAAGCTTTGCACACACTACACTACAATTTTATGAGATCCACATCTGGAATCCAGAGCATCTCAGGAATCAATCTATCAGGCCCTAGTCAATTGTAATAGTGCACCTGGGGTGAAATTCTGGCTCCATTAAAGTCAGCTGGAATTTTGCCATTGCAATGCAAAAAGTGATGGCTGATATAGGCTACTCCACATTAACTCTTGGGCAGAGTGAGATAGCCGATAAGTTGCCAATATTTCCAGATTTGGCTTAACATTCAGGAAAAAAGTCCACCCTCAATCCCATGTCTCTGTACAGAGTGAGAAAAAGTAAGAGTTATAATGAGGTCATAGCAATTGCACATTTAGCTGTTATGGGAATAAATGGTCTAAGTGCTCATGAACTTTTTTTCTTTGGTAGAAGCTTTTAGGTTTAACCAGAAATATTGTCTGTTGTACCTCAGGGTGAACATATATATTTGTGTGTGTGTGTGTATGTAAGCCATCCAAAATCGTGCTTATAAATACTGTTTTCAAAACCTTCCACTGGAAATGTTCTTCCCACTGTAAATAGTATATCCCCATTACCTACACATCAGTCAAATCAACTCATTTCTGAAATTCAATTAAAAGGGTCTCATTGCCATAAATTGAAGAGGATATTTTATTGTTACTTTGTAATTTGGAAGAATGAAAATTAAGACAGTGGCTCTGATGGAAAGAAATGGCCACTAAATCATAATGATATTTTGCAGTTTATCTGCTCATTGCCATTTTATTTCAGCTATTTCAGAACAGAAGGACAATGAAGTGACTTGCACACTCTATACTAGTTTTATTTATTTTTTTGGCTACTCCAAGGACTTGTCTAAATCTTTTTTATGATTGTTTATCTAAGTTTCTCCCAAATGTTTCATCAATTGCTAACCCTGTTCTTTTATTCCATATGTTAACTGCTTCCTGTGTATAAAAGACAGTTTGCTTAAATTCCTTCGGCTCTTGACCTATTCTTACCCTTGGCAGAGATGCTCTGTAATTTGGGGAATTTTTTTTTTATGCTGAGTGTCAATTGAATTGTCTTACTGTCAGATAAAATGCACAGAAAGGCCACACGTGTCATTTAACTTGTGAACTTGGCTAAAGATACAATAGATTTCATGAAATGGGTGTGAGGTGGGGGACAACCAGAGGTTGAAATTGAAGTTCCCATGCTGTGACTACTGATGAAAATTGAAAAGAATAAGCATGTTAAGAGGCATTTGTTATCAGCTTAGTAACTAGTAGTAAATAATAAAAACACTACTGCTCTGATGAAAACACAACCCAAATCTATGACCCATCTTTCAGATTTAGCAGGAGTTTTACTAGGGAAAAAAAAGATCCATTTCTGTTACATATTACTTCAGTTTAGAGATTACAAGGGGTCAAAATCATTCTGTCTGGTTTCAGACTCCACTCAAAAACCATAATGCTGAAAGTTTTACTTCAGCTGAACTGTTATGCTTTCTGCCTAGAAACATTTGTGTTAAAAGAAGAAGGAAAGAACAACTGGAAACCCAGAGTAAAAATGAATTTACCAGCTGGCAGAGTGGAAAATCACGCATACCAAGGAGATTTGGTGCAAAGAGAAGAGATGAGCAGGGCATATCTAATAAAAAACCCAACATGCATATGTGCCATATACAATATGGCACAAAGAAGAAGGACTTGGGCTTGTTCAGTAGAAGATATTAGCCAGAATACTATATATAATTGGGATTTCATTTAAGCTGGGTACAGATATTTGCAACCATACACATACGTGTAGCATCTGTATGCAATGAAAACGTGGTTTTAGATTTAACCTGGAAGAAAGATTTATGCACCCATCTCTCTCTGGTGCAGATCTGCATAACCACTACCATAACATTTGGTTATCTCTAGTGACCATGCCCCTTGCAAGCAAAATCTTCCAGGGTCAGGCAGAGCCTGTGAGACCACTCTGCTGGACTCCATATATGAGGACAATTCCTGTTGACTTGAATGGAAGCTGTGCCTAGATAAGGGCTATTCCCCAAATGAGGACAGTGGTGTAACTTGGGTTACTCCCAGTACTCATCATTGCAGCTCAAGTCTACGTTTCCCTTCCCTTCAAATGTCCCCACAGCAGATGAGACTTTTTCCCTTCTTTTGCTCCAAAGATTAAACACAACAAAGGATGTTTTCTGTAAAGCGAGGTAGGCAGCACAGTTTTGCTTTCTCTCCAGTTGATGTACTAATGTGTAACTGTAGGGTTTAATTTGACTTTACATTAATCAAAGAACAACAAAGGCCATAAAAACCCCGCTAAGAAGCATTTCAAGTTAAGATCCAACGCTAAATGCCATGGGATTTTGCCTATTGTCTTGTTTAGTCCCCCTGTAAAAAGAGCTAGATAGCATGAGAAAGAAAGAAAAATTGAGCCTGTGTTTTTTTGCATAGAGATGGAGAAAACACATAATAAATAAGGGGGAGGGAGGAGTGAAATAAAGGCCAGAGGTAAACGATGTTTAATTGTGTGAGCTGCTCTTCCTCTTGTGGTTCCTGCCAGCTGCTGCTGCTATTGCTACCTTCCTGTTTTAAGATGAAAGCAATGATGGTAGACACGTGCAGACACACAAAAGAACCTATTTGGACTGGTGTGTCAGCTCATCTTTATCAAATGTTGCACAGGTATATTTTGTTGCCATGCTTCATTACCCCAGAATGGCGTGCCTGAAATGTTTGTCTCTCCTATAAACCCAATAGCTTTCCCAGTGAGTCACATTTGACAGAGCAATAGACAGGTATTTGCTTGCTGGCATCCGTTCCTAAAGCCTGGGCGATTATATATATATTATCCATATACACATGTATATAGGGGAATGTATACACACACAGGTACATATATATACATATATATATGTATATAAACACAAAGAACATGAGAGGGAGATGTATTATATTATTCGTATACAGAGAGAGATTAGTTGTGTATATATGCACTATAAAAGGGACACTCAGTACAATAATACATGCATACTTGTACCAAAATTAACATACACACTTGTACAAAATTAATAAGAGAAAGTAGGATTTTAATACAAATTTTGTCATCAAATAACAAAAAAAAATTAGTCAGGAATGTAATAGTGGGAAACATAGGTGGATATTCTCTTATGAATATTTTATTTATACAGTTTTCCACTGGGGAAAAAAACAAAAATATGAGACACATCAGTTTGGAACTTACGTGAACGGTAGCCCTGCTCAAGAGAAGGAGGAAATGCGAATAAGAGGAAGAATTAAAATGAAGCTTTTTTTTTTTTTTCCTGGAGAGAAAGGAATTATTTGGAGGAAAAAGCTGTGAGAGGACAAACCAGCCCCCAGCATGTTCTTCAGGCCCCTGCTGCACAAACAGCCAGCCATGAAGGATTTGCAGGCACAGCTGCAGAGCGAGAGGCAGATTCAATAACAGCTTGGCCACCTTCGTTAAACTAATTCACATGCTAGTGCTTGGTGTATTAGTTAAATAGATCAGATTGTTCACCTGTAACACGATGACAACCTTTTCCTCCTTTATGGGAGGGTAAAGCTAAGGGCTCCCATGCTTCTCTCTCATGAGCTTCCTGTAATGAAGGTGCGCACACACCAAAGCGCATATGTGCTTAGAGCAGAGAAGGGAGGGCTAGCTACGCTACCAAATATTCCTTTAGATGGAAAGAAAGCTGCAAATCTGGGAATTGTGAGGTAGGTTCTGCTTGCCCCACCATCCAAGGCAGAGGGCTAATGGCACCGAGGAGGATGGAGCCTGGGTGTAACCACCCAGGACTTTCAGGGTGCTTACATCCCGGTGTGGTAACAGCACTGAAATTGCTTGATGGATACTATTTTCATTATTATTACTTTAATGCACCATTGTGGACACACTATTTTGTACCATAAAAAAGTAATGCAAGCAAAACACAGGCCTTATATATGAAATTATGTCCACTGCAGCTCAAAAAGAAGACAATTAGCGGAGTGCATTCCCCAGAAAGCGATCCGCGGAGGTCAGAGTTCGGGAGTAACATTTCCTTTCTCCTCTCTCCTCCCAGAAAACTAGGTATTAGCAGCATCAAATCATCTGCAGAGCACTCTAACTAAAAGGAGAACATTATGGGTAAGTAACAGGCAATGTAATTGCCTAAATAAACAGAGTTTAGACAGAAAGACTGTGATCCTAACACTTCTAAAATGTGGTTGTGTTTGGCCTTTTTTGTTGTTGTTGCTTTTTGTCTGCTTTGTTGTGTATTTTTTGTAAGATTTAGTTTGGGTTTTTTGTTGTTTTGCTGAATGCTAAGAAAGAGTGTCATACAGAGATTGATGCCTTGATATGTTGCCAGAATTAAAATACTAATTTGTATCTTTTAGTAAAATTATAATGCATGTGTGCTAACAAGAAGCTGAGAAGAAAAAATGATCTGGACTCCCAAATTTGAAATGAATTTTTTTCTGGGTATTGAACACATTTCTTGTTCTAGCTTTTCCCTCATTTTAGTATGGGCTAGTAATGCCCAGCTGGAATGGGTAGTGGCTTAGACAGCCTACAAGATGCTGTCCTTGCCGTAGGAGTGGAAAGGAGGCCAGAAATACCAGCGCTTCTGTAACGCTGCTACATTTCCAGCCTGTTTGAGTAGATAGATGTTGTTTGGATGGGCTTTGGCTCAGCATTTTTGGGGCACTTGGAGTCAGTGATTATTCCCTCCTCTCCAACTGCTGTATTGTGGTCCTCCTCCAGAAACATGGACATGGTGCTACCTGTTACTAATGACTGCTAAGCAGCTGCTGCCTTTCATTTCTTAATCTGTTCACCTGGGGCTGGCTTGTGGGTGGAAGGTGGTTCATCCACACCTGGGTTTGGTGCAGGAGACCCATAACAGGTGGGGATAGATCTCCCTTTTATGAGCACATCCAGCAAAAGGACATGGCAGGCCTCATGTAATGTTGGCAGCAAGCATGTTGCTTGCTGTGCTTGGAAGCTTGCTCCATCATCTGTTTCTCTATCCATTTTCATTGCAGCTTTTCAGGATGTGTAGCCAGTCTTGGCCAGCTTGTTCCCAGCACCAAGGCTTCTGATCTTGTTTGGTGCTGAGGCATTGCCATACTTTATATGATTAGTATTAGTCTAATATCGCTGAGAAACTTGAACCTCCTCCTGATCACTGTGGGGTTTGGTGTCACTTCAGGAACTGCTTCACACCAGTTCTAGGCTCAAGAGAGGTGCAGATAATCTGCAGCCCTTTAGGATCCCTACTGTGTGCAAACTCATCTTCAAATAATGTGCACAAAATCAGAAACAGACGCGGTACAGGAATTAGGGAATTGAAGACTATGGGCTAAGGGGTCAGGGGAAGCTGCTGAGAAGAAGCAGCACATTATGTGGAGCTACAGGGTGAGAAGGAGTTTTGGGTTAAAATTATAATACCCACTCTGCTTACAACCAACACCACAAGGATTTTCTTTAATGAAAATCCTCAAGCTATATAGGTCCCCAGTTTTTCTTTTGAGGAGATTTTAAAGGGTGAACAGTAATTGAAGCACTGGAATCAAAGGCTGGGGAGCAAGAAATCTTTTGCAGGTCATTGTTCCAGTGCATAATACAGAATACAACCGGTGGGATGGGTTTTCGCTTACATCACCTGTATATTCCCGTCCATTTCGTGATAACTTTTGTGGTCAGATTTTTGAGGAGGCTGATGGAAATTGCTGTGAGCCTGTTCCTAAGCATAGTTAATAGTAGAAGCGGTTAGTCATCAGCCCTGTGCCTGACCTCCATGTATATGTGTATCCAGTAACAAAAATGTGTGTTGATAAGTAGTATCTTATGAAAGAATTCTTTGCTTAAAATATTATTTTGGCTTAATTCCTGCTTGTAGATTGAAGACTGGCAGAGCAAATCAGAGTAATTCTAAAAGGTATATAACAGTATAAAGCCAGTGTGAGGGAACCTCCTGGGACAGTTGTGGTGAAATCAGATTGGCAGAAATAAACGTTGACCTGTTAGTTGGAAGAAAGAGGCCAATTTATAACTGTGGCATGTTATAGTGTTAAAATGGTGTTTTTAACTCAGTTTATTTATTTTAATCCAAAGCTTTGAAGGTCTTAGAAAATTAGTTAGAAGTCATTTTGATCTCTCTGGTTTTGCTTGGGTATTTTTGCTTGTTTAGTTTTCTTTTTTTTCCTCTTTTTGTAAGGCAATGTAGGTTGAGTAAGCCACAAGAAAATGAAGTCCCATAGAGGGGCCAGAAAATAGTGTCTATTATTTCATGCAGCCAGAGAAAGAAGCAACACCTTGGAGGTGAATGATAGATATTATTATAAAAGAGTTGTAGCTCAGGGCAGGTGAGTGGTGTGTTAATGAGGAGCCACCTCCTGCTTTCTGACAGATGACTGTCATTGTTCAAATGCTGCCATCAGATTGATTAATAACTGGGTCATCCTGCCCTGCAGTTGGAGTAGACTGTCTTCATTCTTCTGCTGATTTCTCTAATCTGCTGACCTGGACATGACCCAATAGAGGTGGAGCTGAGATTAGCATTTCATTTCTTGTAGAACAACAAGAAAAAAATCACAAGGGAGGGGGGAGAATGCTAACCAAAAACTCAAAGAATGCTCCTGTCCCCAGAGCAACCCCCAAACCAATTCAGCATGTGCAAGAGCAAAAGTCCTTTTTAATGAATAGGCATTTTTAGTATTCGAGACATTTATATTTTTGATAAAGATTTAAATTGGTCGTGTTCATTTCTGCAGTGTCAGCTTAACCTATATGGAAAGATGTATAAGGTCTCTTCAGAACACACAAAGGAATGTAAAGCCCTGTGTATTGAGGGGCAGGGGAATGAGCTGATATAACATTAAAATGCTTGCTTTACCTTAATGTCTCTTAATGTTCACTAAATTCACTATTAAAAGACCAAATAGTAAACAGCATGCTTTGACAAGTGAAATACAGGCATATTATCCCAGATGACTGTTATTATGTGGAAAGAATGGCAATTCTCCTTCAAGATTTGTGTAATTTTCTCTCTTTTCTTGATTTAAACTCTTCTGAAAGCAATGGCATGGTGAGTTTACCTTTCTCCTTGTCATATGTTGGCAAGGTGTGATGGCTCTCATCTGCTACAGGAGCATGGAGCATAATATAATAGACAACTTGTGAGCCAGAGGGATCCTTGTAACTAATTAGGATTCAATTTTCAGACTTTTTGGAACATTGCTTTGGCCAAAAGTTACATGAAAATATCCTTCAAATAGCTTGTGAAATTGGCTCATTTCTGGCACTCTTTTAAAATTACTGATCCTTCTATTACATGGACCAGCTCTGCAATTTAAGACTTCTCTATTTAAATGCAACATTTATAACATTTTTTCAAGAATACCCTTTATTCCTTCCATCCTTATGGAAGACAAGGTCCCCTCCCTCATTACTTACAAAAACAACCAACCCTGGGACTCCACAACAGAGCTGAACACTCTTATGGGTTCTAGCTAATCAGATGTATAGACCTAGAAGTGCTCCAGTTTGATCATGTGTTCTCTGTTCATGTGGACATACTGCGCAGAGTACCTTTAGCTCAGCTAAAGCATTAGGCCACCTCTGAATTAGCAGTTTTGTTTTTCCAGAGGACAACATTCCCTTTCTAAGTGAGGCTTATGTTTTCAGTTATAAGCAGTGAGAAGCCAAAGCCAATAATTATCAGCTTCAAGATCATCTTCAAATCTCCGCACTGGAGTTCTGAATCATGATTTGTGTTTTAAAAACACTTGTCCTTATAGCATGTGAGATTGCTTTATGCTCACAAAGTACATAACTAGATGCTGGAACAAAACAAAACCTAGTAGAAAAAGAAACAAGAGGTTTGTAGAAAGAAAAAATGTAGCCAGTTGCTCATTTTTAATACTTAATATCTGTAGCACCACAGTTCAAGTCATTTTTTTTTTAGTGTGGAGTCATTTTTGAACAGTTATCTCTCTGTAGAATGTTTCTTAAAACAAAAAAGAAAACTTTTGGTGTAAGTTCACCTCTCAATCAAGGTTTATAAAGCATGGAAGATTGCAAATAGAAATGTTAAATCAGTTCCCATGTGCGTAAAGCTGCATGTCTGTAATTAATTCACCATGTCCTGTGCAATGTATATGTCCTGGTGCTTCGTTCCATGCTGTGAGACCACCCTATGTCCCCACATGCACTCTTGGTGGATTGGAATTGCTCTTCAAGTAGCTTCAGCTTGGAAAGATTCTAGCTGGGAAACTTAGAACTGCCTACTAAAGACCAAACAGATGCAAAATGTGAGGTAGGCATTGCTGTCCTTTAGTGCAAAACAGTGGGTCCCAAATAACTTTCCGTTTGTGTAATACAATAACCAGGAGGTAATTTTGTTATTATAAGAATAATATTTAGCATAGGGCTCCTGTGAAAGTGGCTGACCCTGGAGTCCAGGAGTTAGCACATTACTGGGAGGCACATTTGAAAGGGTGCCTTGGAGTTCTGTGGGTGGAGGTGAGCTGCTCCTGAGCCCCTTGAAGTAACTGCTATGGAGATTCTCTGTTTAGCTAAAGCACACTGTTAAATTGATTCAGCAACATAGGGCTATGTTTGAGTAACATGAAAGGTTGGCTTTAAACTCATAAAAGCCAGAAAATTCATGGTTAAGGCTGAAAATCCTGGCTGCAGCTCTGGTCTCAGCGCAAGGCTTTATGCCAAAATAATAACAATAATGCACAAAATTTTGCATTAAGTGTGCAGTGGAACACTAGACTCCAGACTCCACTATGGCTCTTTTCTTTACAGCATCCTTCTCTTCAGCCACTTCTTTTACACTCTTTCATTACAGCAAGCACTTCTCAAACGCTCTGCTTCAGATACCTGAGGTAACTGATACCTTTCTGTAGGTAGAAGTGGTGATATCAGAGTAATGTAATTGCTGTGAAATGGCAAATGTTGTCTTTTCAGCAATGCTCACTAAAAGTCTCTTAAGATTGCTATCTCAGGACTTGTGTTGACAAACTGGTGTGTTGTATCTGAAAACTGCCTTTTTTTTATGTTGTCTAGTTGAGTTTCTTCTTCCCAAACTGTAACTCAGAAAGTAGGAGATCATCTAAGAGTTCCAGAAGACAGCAGAGAAAAAAATGATTTTCAGGAGAAAACTTAAGTTGCAGGTGGTGCAAAAGAGGAGACTCCTCTGCTTTCAGTAGTGGGACAGAGTAAAGGAATGGAAAGTCAGTGCTGGGTGAGCAGCAGAAGAGCCAAGGTGTAGGCTGCAGAGGATTCAGAATAATCCTGGATCCCAATTAGTTCTATGACAGAATCCCTGATGTATTTAAGTGGGTCAAGAGTTCAGTTTCAGATCCCCAAGTTCACAAAAAAGGTGGTCAGTGTGGCTTTCATGTACAGGCAATCTCATGGTGCCTCTCTGCTTATTTTAGTTCCCCTTACTGTAAAGATACTTCTCAAAGAAATATGGAAAAGATACTTAACAGACTATCCTCACAGATCTTTCAAGACGGCTTGTTTAATCTTACATTTTCTATATAGGCATTGCAAGCACTAGCTAAAATGGTGGAATGGGGGACAGTGTGTGGAACCTGAGCTGAATGTTGGAGTCTCTTGTAGTAACTAGGTAAGTATTTGTTGCTGGTTTAATGAGGAAATTGATTTGGCATATTTAACGTTGTTTCTTTATTTTATAGGTAATGGACTATTCCCATAGCTCTGTTATAAAATAGTGCATATATACATATATATCTATCTCACAGATTTACAACTCTGCTGTTTCACTAGGGATACACTTAATGTCATATAAGTCTCTGGATATGACAATTAAATTCACATGACCCACAGACTACCTCACAACCCAAAATTGCCCTTTACATATTACAAGAGAATAGTGATTACCCTCTAATCACTTATTAAATCTGTTTTTCCAATGAAATTTTGCCTTTCCAGGGCCTAAAAAAAATGAAAGAAAAAACAGTAATGTCCCACTGCCCATTATCTGCACTTTCGCTATACATGCTCAGAAGGCTGGTATCATGTTTTTTCCCCATCACAAACTTATTGAAACAAGAGAAGCTTTTGTTCAGAAGAATCTTGTATGCGTAAATATCTAGGCAACTTTGTAAAGGGATTGTTTGGTGTGGTGAATAATATTGCACTGAACTAGCAATGAATTAGGACATTTGTTGTGTGTATTGGTATCTTGTGTCAGATAAATGTGTCTCAGTCCCACTGGCAAAAGTGATTTTTTTTTTTTTTTTTTAAACTGGTGATAGTGTATGGATGAGAAAAATGTCGCAGGGAGATTCTGGGATCTGAACTTGCCATCATCTTGTGGTTTTGCAGAGCCTGACTTTTGGAGAAATTGAAAGTCTCACCTGGACACTAATTTGTTACAACTATTTTTTCCTATCATTGTCATAAGCTAGAAGTGCAAGAGCACAGTGTTTTCTGCATTATGCTTGAAATACCCAGAGTCTCTAAAATGAGAGGTTGAAGCTTGGCTAAGTCAACTCAACATTTCATTTTGCTGAAGCAGATAAATGCACTTTCATTTAATTTACTGTGGGAAAGTCTTGAAAAGCTAGGTCCCATGGCACTTTTGGTGGTAGCAGATTTCTGCACCTGGGTTTTTGGCCAAGGTTACTGTGTACTAGCTGTCCCTTTGATTGCCATTCTTCGTCTCAGAAGTGACTGAATTTCAGTGATGGGTGAAGTGATTTTTCTGCT
Organism: Coracias cyanogaster; assembly: GCA_033124195.1. NCBI lineage: Eukaryota > Metazoa > Chordata > Aves > Coraciiformes > Coraciidae > Coracias > Coracias cyanogaster. The sequence continues at coordinate 25,852 of JAVSBS010008308.1, read as the reverse complement.
TTGACTTAGGATATCTTTGGACAGAAAGCCTAAAATACATGTGGGCTATAATTAAATACATAGTGCAGAATTTAGTATATAGGGGAAGGGATAGACAATGAGTCCATTCCAACCCAATTGAAAAGCCTAGTATTAAGCCATAATTTCTTTCTTCCTTTGTATGTTTAGCTATTTTTTCAAATTAAAAAGATTATTTTTCTAAGGCACAAGTGAACTATCCGTGCCTCAGCAGGTCTTAAATTTAGTAAGAAGGTCTGTCATGCAAATAAAATCTTGTTGTCCTCCCCATCTCAGGGCTAAATATGATGGGCTCCAGTTTCCCCAAACATGCAATTCATGATTAAATTAAGGACATCAACCATGCCCAAAAGGCCAGACTAACACCTGCTAACAAGGTCTGTGAGGTAGAGCACATATGAACCTCTGAACTTTGCTCTCATCTTTTACCTTCAGCTTGGATCAGTGTATATGCCCACACCTCTGCAACCTTTACACACAGGAAGGACAAAGAAGCATTAGTATTAGAAGGCAAAGGCAAAAATAACAGTTCTTGTTGGGTGGAACTACTGTGCTCTGCAGGCAGGTTTGGACTTAGCCAAGGCTGTGAAATCTGAGTATCATTTTTGACCCTTCTCATAACTACAGAGGAGAAATGGTCTGCCAAACAAGCATGGGACTCAGCATAGCTCCTTGCCCTTTTATGAACTACCTGTGTTAAGCTGGGTAAATTCCCTATGGAAGTATGCACCAGCTCCCTGCGTGGAAGAAAGGGATGGAAGAGCATGTCCCTAGTCTATAGAGGTGAGGAAAACCGCACTAAATATACTGTGTCTTTGGACTCTGGAGAGGGACAAATGAAAGCCTATATTTAGAATGTTAATTCTAATGTGACTAAGATTAACCACAAATTTTTGTCTGAGGTTTTTAGTTGAGATCAGCTACAGCTGCAACATCTGGATCACAGTTTCATTGGAGTTTGGGGCTTAGGGGAATCAGACGGTTTTGGCTTGGGCCACCTCCTCTAGTGTGGAGACCTTTTTCACTAAGCTGACCCAGAGACTTCCAGGCTGGTCCCTCTGTCACTCCAATTTCATGCCATGGCTGATGTTGTGATGGTGCAAAGCTGGACACTACAAGCAGATCTCAAAAGAAAGAGTCAGAGTCCCCTAACCCAGTCATGCTTATTCTTAAATGCTGGTGTATCAGGAACTCACAGCAGTCATTTTTTTCAAAGCAGTGTTAAGAACATATATCTCACATTGGAACCATTAAAATTAACAGCAAATATAACTGAGGAAAAATGGAGGGGCACTGAGCACACAACCCTGTGATTAACCCGCTTACCTCAGTTTTCTTTCTTGAGCCTGAATGCAACTTAAAGCATTATTTTGAATTTAACTCTAAACTCACTCTCTCAACATGCTATTTTTAGTAACAATTCAAACACAACCAGTCCCTCCTTGACTGTGGCCCATCTAGCACAATCCAGTCCATTTTTACCCATCAAAATCTGCAGGGTAGTGTCAGACTGGAAGTCCCCTTGTTGTTCTTGCTGTGTGATGTGCCACCACATGTGTTATGTCATCATCTCCATGTAGCAGCACTTTACAACTGTTTGTGGAAACTCATTCAACACAGAAATTTTCCTTACCTGCCTGTGCTGACCTTATACTGCTGGTGGGAGTGTCCAATTTCTCTCCTCCTGTGAAGAAGAAAATAATCTCCCTTGGTGGAAAACTGTGGGGTTTTTCCTGCCTAAAACTTGTCCTGCCTTACTGACTTATCCTGTTTAGGCTTCATTAACAGCAATGCTGCTAGTGCCCCTACCTACTTCCCACCACCATGCTGTGTCACGAACACTACTGTGCTTCCAACTCCAATTCTTGAGCGAGTAAATGGAATGCAGGCTGTTAAGCAGTGTGGGGTGATGTCCTCTCTGGCACAGCCCTTTAGCCACTTGCCCTCTGGTAAACTGATTTGGGGTTTCCAACCTGCTTAACAGACTGGTTTTGATCTGAAGCAATGTAAAGCTGAGGCATTGAAGACATGGCTCAACTCAAACCCCCAAACCAAAGCTGCCTTTTTTGGCAGCTAGGAGGCTGGTGCTACATGGGTGAGCAGAGCAGAGGTGTAGCCCTGGTAGAGGCACCCATGTGAAGCCACCCCTGCTGCCATGTGCTGTCAGGCTGAGGTTACCTATGGGAAAGAGGTAGGAAGGGCCCATGCCTCAAATATCTTGCAGTTCAGAGCTACTGTTTTGCAGTCAATAAAATCTTCCCCAGCCTTTTAAAACATTAGTGCACAGATGGATCTCTTCTCCAGGACGTTGGAGTTCTCAGTGCAGGACCCCTCTAGTATCAGGAAATACTCTATTTATCCTCATCAACAGTGGGAGGCTGAGACAGGAAGGCAGCAGGGCCAGGAGTTGTGCTGGAGGGCTATGGGAGGCCAGCAGTCCCAACGTGGAGGGACTGCACCCCAGCAGCTCAGTGGAGGCTTGTTGCAGCCTGGCTCTTGTCCAAAGGCTGTGTCATGGCCAGGGCACCCCATCCATGTGTACAGTGTCCAAGCCTGTGGCAGCAGCTGGCAGTGGGCATCAGTTATGGGATCTGGACCTTGTGCTGTACCCAAACACAGCACAGGTTCATTTGCAGGAAATGAACAGGAATATTTCAGCATTGGCGCTGGTTACCAACAGGCTTTCAGAAAAGAGATTTTTTTTTTTTTCCCCACCTGCATGTTATAAAACCATAGTAAATGGAAACTGTAATCTCCTGACATTAAACAAATGAGGAAGCTGCATTCTGAAACTCCTAAGTCACCACCAGCCTTTACCAAATAATAACAATTGCATTGCTGATGGCCCCGACTCTTGCTGTTAGCACACTGAATGGCAGGGAGTAGTGTGCACTAGCGAGAGTATCTCATTTGCTCCAAGTACTGCAAGCATTCCTGCAAATCCACAGAGGCTCTTGATAATCTTTTGCAGGTGGTCAGGTTTTAAATATTAGAGAAAAGTGAAGAAACATACTAAAACAGGAAGATAAGCATTTCCTTTGTTTGTTTTCTATTTGTTTACTAAGGTAGTGCATCTTCTTTGTCACCTATTAGCTGGTTTCATAAAATCTTGATGGATTTATGTTGGTGTTTTTTTTTTTTTTTTTTTTTTTTAAATTCTGATTTGCAGCTCCACAAAACTGTATCTCTAGCACAGAGGATAGACTGGAGAAGCATAACTACTTTCCCAGCAAGGCCTGGTAGCTTCTAGAAACAGCAAGATTTAATCTGAATAAGTAGAAAGATTTAAAAATGTGGGATAGAGATTATACAGATAAATACCATTTCCCCCTGCACAAAGGAACAGGCTGCCTATTGGTAATTACTAGAAGATGGCAATCCAGTTAATGTGGCCTGTGGACCTCTAAATGATTCACATACTAAGGAAACACACAGGTATTGCATGTTTAGGAGGCCATGCTCAAAGCTCGTTTAAAGAGCTGTGGCTTGGGTACAAAAAAATCTCTCCATCTCTAGTTTAGCTCTGCAGTAGACACTCTGGTTAACGAATCTACCTAGGTGAGATAAAACTTGTACCCTTCCAAATGCTTAAAATATTACCCCCCACCTTCATGAAATAGACCTATTGGATGGAATCTTCAGGGTTTCTGTCTAGTTTGCTTTTCCTTTCATTCAGCAATCATGGCAAATATCCTCTCTGGGCTGCAACAAAAGAATTCTGACCAGAAGGTCAAGGGAGGTGATTCTGCTCCTCTATTCTGCTCTGGTGAGACCTCACCTGAAGTACTGTATTCAGCTCTGGAGTCCTCAGTATGGGAAAGACATGGACCTGCTGGAGTGGGTCCAGAGGAGTCCACAAAAATGATCAGAGGGCTGAAACACCCCTGCTATGAAGAAAGGCTGAGAGTTGGGATTATTCAGCCTGAAGAAGAGAAGGATCCAGTAAGACCTTATTGCAGCATTTCAGTAATTAAAGGGAGTCTAAGAAAGACTTTTGAGCAGGGCCTGGTGTGACAGGAGAAGGGATGATGGTTTTAAACTAAAAGAGGGTAGATTCAGATTAGATATACATATTCAGATTAGATATAAAGAGTTTTCACAATGATGGTAATGAAACACTGGCACAGGTTGCCTAGAGAGGTGGCAGATGTCCCATCCCTGGAAACACTCCAGATCAGATTGGATGGGGCTCTGAGCAGCCTGATCTAGTTGAAGATGTCCCTCCTCTCTCTGGGGGTGTTGGGCTAGATGACCTTTAAAGGTCCCTTCAAACCCAAGCAATTCTATGATTCTATGAGTATTTATGAGCATTTGAGCATTGTATTCTCCATGACCAGAGAGCTCAGTGGGAAGGAGTAGTTGGGAGTAGATTTTACACATCATAGTCATGGGTACCTGTCTTTTGCACCATCACTTTGGTGTACTTTTATACTTGATCAGAGGTACATAATACGGTCACCTGTATAGTCTTTCAGCTAATGTGATACAATTAGCAAAACTCATTAGATTAAGATTATGCCAGAAGTTGGTTAGGAATAAAATTTTTGGGATGGTTAGGCTAGAAAAGAGAAATTGGGCAAGCTTAAAAATTGATGTTATATATATATATAAAAAATTAGAGTTGATTATTTAGTGACATATATACCTTGGGACACAGACAAAATGGCTAATGTTTTCCCCTTTAATGATTTTGCAGAAAAAACGCCTTTTTTTTCTTGCAATTTAATTATGAAATAAAGGGTAGAGATGTTCATTGTTTCCTCTACTGATTTTTCCAGAGGTTTGAGTAATATTTGAGAGCCTGGAGATAGATGAATTTCTCTGAGATTTACCTGGGCCTTTAGATGCCAATGCCAACCCAGACTATTAAATTGTTGGTTTTAAGCAGAGGCTGGCAACCTACATTTGAGAAGTCATTTCCTGAAAACCATCAAGCACTTGGGGCCTCTCAAGATCTTTCTTGTTTCTTTCTGTCATCATGTATCATCATTTGGTGTTATATAGGATGCTCCGGGAAAGCAAACCTTGGGCTGAAGGTCAGGCCCTTGCCGGTGAAGCAGAGTTGTTACTGCTGCTTAGGTGTACGTGGGAAATCAATATGGTTGCTAAAGTGTCTTTGCTTAAGCAAGCTGCTTAAGTGCCTTTGCTCTACCTCTAATGGCAAGTAGCGTTCAGTTAATTAATCTACAAAGCCAGGAATATGTCTCACTTTGTCCTTGTGATTGATCTACATACCTGATAGTGTCTGCTATTAAAATCCATGTTTCCTGGCTTCCCTGGTCACCTCAAATGAGGTAAGCCCAATCTGGAAATCCTTGCTGTGGAACTGTAAAAGGAAAGCAGGAGAGCATGCCTCCTTTGTGGCTCGCATTACTAATTTGTCTTTAGGACTGGATTATTCTTAAAAAGTCTTAAATGGAAAGACTGGAGAGTGATCTTGCCAACTTTGTTCCTTGGTCTAGGATGGGCACAAGCTCTGTTTTCAAGACAGGAACTGAAAAACCTCTGTTTGGAAAAGGCAGCTACGCACCTTATGACCTGGAGCACAGGTCAGAAAAGCCAGCAAGCCCATTAATACCTCTGGAGGAGTCATCTGCATGTGATAGTGCAATGTGATGGAGAGAAGTGGGAAAGATCGTTTAGGATGTTGGACATATTAAACACCTATGATTAATATGTGCTGTACCTTTTCAGCAGAGATGATGAAAATTCTGAGGTCAGGAAGGAGGAGTCATCTCCTACTTTAACTAGTATTTTAGAATTGGTTAGACAGCAAACATCAGCTGGAGTGATGAGACTAACTATAACGCAGCTCTGCTGATCTTGTGGCTTTCTAACACAGGTCCACACTTGGAAGGAGACTCCCCCATTCTGCAGAATAAAGGAGATAATGCTGTTTTGGCCATTCTGTTTTGTCTCCTAATCCGATCTCTTACAAGTGTTACTGAGGTCAGTTTTAAAAATGGGCTCTTAAAATGCTGCTTTTCATGATGTCTCATAGTTAAACTTCAGCGAATGGCTTGAGTGATAACAGGAGAGTTCAGGTCTGTTTTCTGAAGCAATACTCCAGTTCCGGAGCGGGTAAACCAGGAGACCTTTCTCTCTTATGTGGAAATGGGGTAATTGCTGGGAAAAACAGAGCTGTGCTCCTCTTGTTAGTGTACTATAAGCTTTTAGGACTAAAGTAGCTAGGCCCTCTCTAAATAATGTCTTTCATGGAAACACCAGTTCCCAAAGTTGTGACCTTCAGGCAACTGGAATCCCAGCCTGGGTCCAGTTCCAGCCTCCACAGCTGGCCAGCCTGACTGCGGCCGCCCAAACCTCTGCATCCATATGCTCAGAAGGTTAGAAGGTTAGAGATCTTTTGCAACTCAGACTTCCTTCTAATTAGAAATGAAATACCGAAAATAGTTTTTAGGAAAGGAAACGGAAGCCTAAAAGCAAAATGAAATTAAAGGTCAATCTTCAACTTCATAGGCTGATGCGGATCATGGATTTAATATATATAAAAAAGTCTGTTCTGAGGAGGAAAGAAAAAATATCAAAATTATTAGATAGGTAAAAGAGAATGGCTTCATATGTAACAGTACCCTCTGAAATGTAAGGCAGGGGGAAAGTGTGAGCAAGTTCAATAACTTAAAAATATAAAGCTAATAGTTGAGAGGCCCTGGAAGAGAGACTGGCTACACTTGGAGACATCTACAGTGAGGTAAAGCAGCAATGGAAAATTAAATATAGTATAGAATCAAATTTTGACAATACACTGTTTTTTAAAGATCAAGGAAAGAAACCCTCTCTACAGAATTTAATTTGAATTGTTCTTGCTTCCTTTTAGCATTTAAGCAAACCCGGTACAATTTTACATGCATAGTTCAAGCTAATCAGAAGAGGATTTATAAGGTATTAAAATATTTCTAGGTTATTTTGACATTTTGATAATATTGTTTTCCATATCTATACAGTTGTTAGTCCAGAGAGCTTTTAGATACCGAACCTTTAAGCAGGTTTTAAGTAAATCTGAAGCCAAAAGAACATCATTATTTACCTTTATTTTCCTTTAAGGACAATTCAATCTTCCTTTCGCAGTTGGTGCAGCAACACTAATAAATTCTGAATTCTCTGCATTCGAGACAAAGCTGTCACTGCTGCCCAATATTTTGGGCGATAGGAATTTCCCAGCTCTCATGCTAAGCCACAGGCTACAGCCTCATGAACGTTTTTGCCATGGCCTGTTAAACTTCCCTCCCTGTTTCTAAGCAGGGCAGATAGCCAGCAAAAAGTGATGAGTGCTTTTCATGGCAAGGAACAATACATGAAGACTTTCCAAATTAATTTAACATTCTCAAGGAATGCTGTTGGCTGCATCAATTTAAGATATGCTGGCAAGCAGGAAATTATTTTCCATGTAGATGATGTTTCATTCCCTTCCCCCTCCCCAGGACCCTATGGTGAGAGGGAGGAAGAGAGATTTTGTCTTTTAGTGAAATCTAATTGTGGCATGTGGTCGGGGAGGGGAAGGGTCAGGGGAAGGCCAGCCGCACGAGCCTCCACTGCGATCTGCAAGACATTTCCCACAAAGGACTGATCCTGCTGGCCCTGCCAGCACCCTTGGTCCCCAGATCTCACCTCGGGGACAAGGTGGCCTCCAGGAAGGAGGTGAGAACTGAGCTGCTGGAAGAACATTGCTCCCTTTTGCACTCTATGAAGAGAGACTTTGGATCTCATCCTCTGCCCAGGCTAAACTCACAAATAACTTCCTGATATAGATGGCTTCATTCCCTTTCTCTCCCCAAAGAGTCCTTCAGGCTTTGTTAATTAAACACACATCTTACAGTGCTGCTATGATTTGCCACAGTGTGAGACTTCCATTCCTGAAAGTGAACAACTGCATGCCTCTGAAAAGTCACCATGGACATGGCTGCCACCTGTACAATAAGAAGGCTGGAGTACTTCTGGTGGCCAAGGTCTCAGGCAGGGGTTGACCTGACTTAACCTAAAAGTGAAATGGGAAGTGAGGTTAGGCTGAGTTTTTCAAGGTGAACACAGGGGAGGCTCAAAAAAGAGGAGATGTGTGAAGAAGGTCCAAAGTATGAAAACTGTGAAGATTAATGTCAAGTATCCTGAGATTTCTAGGGGCTTTTTTATGATGGATTTTCTCTCTGAACTGTGTGGAAGTAATCCCATGCTGCAGTGTTAGGGGTAACATAAAAACCTCAGTCAATAGAATCAAGAGTATTTAAGAAATCTTGAGGAAATCTGATGTGCAAATAATTAGGAAAATGGATAATAACCAGAAAATCATTTACTGTTTATATGTAGTACATACCTTCCTGCTTGTTCTTTGTTGTGTAGAAAATACAGATCTCTAGATATCTATGTTATTCCTGGTCATCTAATCTCTGAAAATACCAACAAATATTACATTATAAACCAGAAAAGACTAGATTTCTAGACCCTTGCCCTTAATCTTAATTTACTTGTTTCTTCCCACCATTCAAGTAATTCCTGTCCTTGTAATACTGTGATTGCAACGTAGCTTTATGTAAATTCTTGCTCTCTCTCAAGAGCTTTGCATTTAGTTCTTGGAGCCCTGCAGCCCAACATTTCAATAGTAAGGGGAGAAGACCTAAAAACTTCAAGTTTAATTCAGATGTGCAGTCTGGTGCAGGCATCTGCACACCTGGCTAAATCATCCTTCAGTGAAACAATGGGGCAGCACTTCCACTCTTACTATGGTCTCTTGTAATGTTAAGGTTAGTGAAAAAAACAATATCTACTGAAAAGTGGCGGCTTTATGTCAAGAAGTTCACCCCTCTGAGTGACTGCAGGCTAGGGCTTAGATCTGCAATTGAGTTACTACAGTTTAACAGGTTACCGTGCACCAGCCAAGCTGCAGAAACAGTCTGCCTGTGTCCTCCTCGCCTTTGACAAATGTAAGGTGATTTGACTTAGCTTAATCCATTTTCATTGCAGGCTAAATTGAATTACCTCATATTTATGATGGGCTATAAGGGCACTCAAAGAGAGTTATCTGGGTTCAACTGATCTCTGGTAACTTGCTTAGCCATGGTAGCTTGACTATGGGCATAAACCCTGAGCCACCTTGTGCTCATAGGAGAGAGCTGACATGAACTTCATCGGACACAGATTTATAACTCCTGACGAAGTAGTTTGGGATGTGGTAAGCCATTGATGGAATGGCTGGGACTGGCTTTTAAAGGAATAGAGTAGCTGGCATGGGACTGTCATAATGGGCTTCTGATCCTGGAGCTCAGTTCCCTTCCCAGTCTTCAGAGCCTGCATTGGTTTGAGCTCCAGCAGCACAGAGGCTTGCTTGCCTTTCCTTTCTTCCTCAGTTATTTTCAGGCAGACATTTGGGATAGAGCTGGGCTGATAGCTTTAACTCCCTGTGGGTTTTCTCTGACGGTCCTTTGGTGGAGTAAATTAGTTTTAAATTTGGTTGTTCTACCATAACCTAAGTATTCTTAGCTGAATTGTAAATTTAAATGTTAAGTGTTGCACTGAATGTTTAAATAATTCTAAAAGCACTTGGAGCATGGGATAAGTGCTGTAAAAATCTAAACAAATGAGTAAATTAGTTAACAGCATATGTGGCAATGCAAACTACTACATGTGTGCAAAGAGGAAGAGCTGTGCTCGAAACGGTTGCGAGAGCTTAAATCTCCTTGCTACATGCTAAACCTTTTCACATTAGCAGGGTGCTTTTTTTCACTTTTAGCCTACTGTATAACTGAGAGAAGAAGATGAAGTTGGCAGTTTAGACTGTCAAACAGAGGTTTCAGCTCAGCAGTGAGGTTCAAAGAGATTAATTTGAACTTGGCTGTTTACGTTA
>JAVSBS010008305.1:0-20121 GCA_033124195.1 Coracias cyanogaster | reverse complement strand
TGTAAGTTTAGTTTTCTGCCTGGCTAATCTACAGTCTTTAACAATGAAAAACTTGTTTTCTACCACTCTAAGACTCTACAGTGAATGCATGTGAATACTTCTGGCAGTTCTGCTTCCCATAGCTCATCCTCACTTTTCCCTTTCTTGTGTATTTGGTTGTGTATTTCTGTGCAGGAATCTCTTCTTCTGTGACGAGACAGGCCAATATTTCTTATTTTGCAAAAATTGTTACTATGTATTATAAATAGTGTTGAGTTCTTGTAAAGCCCATGACTCTTAACAGGCTTAGGAAGTAAAATTTCCATGCAGAAGTCTTAACGTTTCTTATGTATTTTTGAGATCTTATACCAGAGTTTGAATCATTGAGTAATGCAATAATAATCACTAGCCTATAAGCCATGTAGTTATCTTTTGAAGCCATTTTAAAAAATCTGTTAGAAATAATTTTTTTTTTTGGTAGTAACTTTTGGTTCAAATAAGGCAAACACACTCTCTAGACACTGGAAAAAGTTTTTCAAGATTAGCACTGCTTTTTGTCTTTTTCCCTCCCCAAAGAGAATTTCCAAGTTTCTGCAGGGATTTGCTTTTCATTTAACGCAAACCAATATTTAGATTGTCAAAAGAAAAGTTCTTGGGTTTTTATTAGTTTAGTGGAAGCGATGTATGACCCTTTAGCACTTAGGAATCAAACCTGCTTCTGTTCACAGATCAGAGAGCAAGCTCACCGGTACGACATCAAGGACGAAGTGATGATCTCGAGCGAGACGAAAGAAGAGAAGAGCGAAGGGTAGATCGGTCTGATGATAGGAGAGATGAAAGGGCCCGGGAGAGAGAGCGAGAACGGGAGAGGGACCGAGAGAGGGAAAGAGAAAGAGACCGGGAAAGAGAAAGGGAGAAGGAAAGAGAGTTGGAACGAGATCGTGCTCGGGAACGGGAGAGGGAGAGGGAGCGGGACAAAGACAGGGACCGTGAGCGGGACCGAGACAGGGACCATGACAGGGAAAGAGAACGAGAGAGGGAGAGGGAGAAGGAGCGAGAGCGGGAGCGGGAGGAACGCGAAAGGGAGCGAGAGCGAGAAAGAGATCGAGAGCGGGAACGAGAAAGGGAGAGAGGCCGAGACAGGGATAAGGAAAGAGACCGTCAGAGAGACTGGGATGACAAAGAAAAAGGAAGGGAAGACCGCAGGGATAAGAGAGAAGATATCAGAGAAGAAAGAAGCTCAAGAGATGTCCATGAGGAAAGAAAATCCAAGTGAGTGGATCTGAATGTTACCTCAAAGAAAGAGGAGAAAAAAAAAAAAAAAAGGGCAATCTTGTACTGTAGATTAAATAAGTTAGTAAGCAGGGGAGTATCATAAGGAAGAAGATACCCTGTTTATGCAGATGCCTGGTCTGGAGCTGGGTCTCTCCTCTGCGTCTGTGTAGCATGTACTGGTGGCCCCAAAATCAGTACTGTGCTGGTGAAGTTGATCCAGTGCTTTGTTAGTGCAGAAGCATAGAACTAACTCAGGAGCTAAAAACTGAGTCGGATGATGCCGTTTTCCCTTGTGGCCTTGCCTTTAATAATGCAGGCATTCTTGGAAACCTAATAGCAGACGATTGTAGCTTTAGAAGCTGGAAAAGTCAGATAGAAGCTAACTAGGTTAGGGCTCATGACTTTATTCTTTAAATTTCTGTCAAACGTAGGTTACCTTTTGCACTACTAAATTTTCAGTACCAGAGGGCTACCTGTGAAGGTGTGAACAATATCCCCAGTAAACATGTGGCACTTCCTTTAAGTGTGTAGCACTGATTCGCTTTTGTCTTGTTTTTCATTTCCTACAATGAATTTCTTATTGTTCTGTCAATAATAAACAAAACAGCGTTGCCCTGAATGGCTGCTTTGCTTGGAAATAATTAGTAGCTTGTATGAGGCAATTGTGAATTCCTATAAATCAAGGGAGAAGTAAGCAAGTATCTAGGTGGGGGCTTAGCTGCCAGCTGGGATCAACTCATTGGAAGGGTCATTGCCACAGGGAAGAATTTATCTTAATAATCTTTCATAACGTTTTCCTAAGAAGATAACTGTCTTAAGTGTTTGGGTGTTAGTTTAAAGTATCTTACAGTATAGTCAGAAAACTGCTCGCACTTGCAGTTTTGAAGTAACAACTTAGGATGCCAGGAAATTCTGTAGTTTTCTAAGATGTGTTGCCTTCTATATGAGATGTTTAGGGATGGTATTGATGATAAACTTTATTAATAAATGTTTTCTTTAAAGAATCCCAAAGAATTGGATTGTATGTGTTTCTTCTGCAGGAAGCGTCACAGAAATGAAAGCAGTCCAAGTCCTCGTCAGTCACCCAAACGTCGCCGTGAGCACTCTCCTGATAGTGACGCTTACAACAGTGGAGAAGATAAAAGTAAGTAGGAATGGGCTATCAGTGCAGCTGGATCCAGCTTACCCTCAGCCTATGGAAAGTAATTTGCAATCTTAAATAGAAAAAACATGGGGAAAGCTTTTGTAAGCATCTTCCTCCCCTTAATTTGATGAGCAGCACCATTTTTATTAATCTATATATATATCTTTTATCTTCATTTTGTCGCTACGTGTTACATTTGCCAGGTGACTGTGACTTCCACATCTGTTGTTTAAGATGCACGTTTACCAAAATGGAAATAGTCTGTTGCTGCAGCAGCTACAGGAAACTTAAGAAATGTGGCTGAAATAATGGATTCTGTGCTTTAATGCTCATGTTCTCCTTCCTAAACCATGCAATTATATCATTTTTCCCATTTTGTAGATGAAAAGCACAGACTTCTGAGCCAGGTTGTGCGGCCACAGGAATCCCGGTCACTGAGTCCCTCTCATATTACAGAAGAGAGGCAGAGCCGCTGGAAAGAAGAGGAGAGAAAATCAGACAGAAAGGAAAGTTCCCGGCGTTATGAAGAACCAGAGTTTAAAGAGAGGGTTTCTTCATCAGATAAGCAAAGAGAGCAACCAGATGCTTCAGAAAGCTCCCGGTCCAGGGTTCAGGAGAATCTCGGACACCGTCCTTCTGAAGAAAGAGATGCTTCTGATAGAATGCATGATGACAGCAAGAAGAAATCTAAGGTACAGAAAAAGGCCACAAAGAAGAAGAAGGATGATGACAGTGGGGTGGAAAGGTATGCTAATGAATCAACGACTGAGGAAAGCCAGGTCTTTTCACCTAAAAAAGGTCAAAAGAAGAAAAACATCGAGAAAAAGCGAAAGAGATCCAAGGGTGATTCTGAAGTTTCTGATGAAGAAATTGTTCCACATCATAAAAAGAAGAAAGGCCCAAGAACCCCGCCTGTAACAAAAGAAGAATTGGTTGAAGCACCACCTGAGAAAGCTGTGGCAGAAGTCGCCCAAAAGAGAGAAGATACAACATTTAGTGACTGGTCAGATGAAGATGTTCCTGAACGTGGGGACATGGTTGTTCCAGAAAGAAGCACCGAAGATTCTCATAGAAAAAGTCACAGGACAAGGGGAGAAAAGGTGGAAGCCCCACATGTTACTATAGAGGATGGACCACACCGTAAACCTGTGGATCAGAAGCGCAGCAGCAGCCTTGGTAGCAATCGGAGCCATGCCTCAAGCCGACTTAGATCCCCTTCCAATGAGTCAGCTCATCGCAGTGGAGATGACCAGACTGGACGGAAGAGGATCCTGCACAGTAGCTCTAGAGACAGGGATAGGGATAGGGACAGAGAGAAGAAAAGCTTAGAAATCACTGGGGAACGAAAGTCCAGAATTGATCAGTTGAAACGAGGGGAACCAAGTCGCAGCACATCTTCAGGTAAGAAGATACATTTTAGTGAGACTGACTAAATTCTGTGTAGAAGTACAGAGGTACAAATCCCAAATATTTCTTGCGTGGCTCTATATAGTCTTTTCATTTTTAATTAGTGTGAAGGGAGAGGGAGGTGCTGTCAGCCATTCATTGTAAAACCAGAATGAATTAAAAGTCCTGCAAGTGACATATTTGAAAAGCTAATCCTCGGCAGGCAGGATTACCACTTTATTTTACACCAAAGCATTTAGCCAGATTCAGTTCATACTGTCTGAGGAATAAAGTAATTTGTAGGACAAAAAAACTCTTAGAGAAAATACTTGTGCTAGCAGAACATTGAGGTAGTTTTAGCATCTAAATAATGTTTTAAAATTCATTATTAGCATTCATTTTGATATGGAAATTCTGAAATCTATGTGAAATGAAAATGTCTCTTCTCTCTGGGAGTGAGATCCATTATTGTCTCAGGAGCTATTTCCACTGAGGTAAATCTGTCATGGTTCCTGTTAGATACACTTTTAGTGCATTTGAAAATCATCTTTGTTGCAAATCAAAATAATCACATTGACTTGTCTTATTTGTGTAGTTCCAGGGAAAAAAAAAAGATTAAAATGTTTAAATGTTTTAAAATTGAAACAACTTCAGTAGGAAAATACCTTGAAAAGCACTTTGGCTCTCTGTTCTCCTCATTCCTAGCTTTTAGAAGACATTTTAAAAATTTGGAATTTTAAGATTATTCCTTTTCCCCCCCCCCCTTACCTAAACTTCTGAGTTAAAAGTTATATACTTTCAGTTTGTCTTCTGTTGTCATGGAAAGTAGCTACTAAAACTTTTTTTTTGAGAGTAAGAGAAATGCCTTATCATTTGTAAGTAAAGTTAAATGTGTAGGCAACCTGAAGCCGTTATTAATTTGAAGATGGTGCCTTTGAGAAGTACATTTTCATACCTGAATCTTTAAAATATTTGGGTCTAGTAAAATGGTATTACATTTACGTGCTGTAGTCATGCATATATTTAAATTATTTTATCCAGATCGTCAAGATTCAAGAAGCCACAGTTCAAGAAGAAGTTCTCCTGAATCGGATCGTCAGGTCCATTCCAGATCTGGGTCCTTTGATAGCAGGGAAAGGCTTCAGGAGCGAGATCGACATGAACATGATCGAGAAAGAGAGAGAGACAGAAGAGAGGGAAGACAGAGAGACTGGGACCGAGATGTTGACAAAGACTGGCCAAGGAGCAGGGAACGCGAAAGACTGAGAGAACGAGAGAGGGAGAGGGAGAAAAGGCGAGAGCTGGACAGAGAGAGGGACAGACAACTACCCGATACTGCAGAGAGAGAGAGAGACAGAGCTCTTGACATCTCTCAAAAAGAGTCAACAAAACACAGTGAAACAAAACTGGAAAGAGATCACGAAAAGGAGTTTGATGGTGTTTGTCGGGATTCAGCTGCTTTGGAGAAGGAAAGAACAGACAAAGATTTAGGACCTTTACAAGGTTTTGAAGACGGAAATGAGGCCGAAAAGGTAGAGAGTTTAGAAGGTGAGATATTCCGGGAAGGAACCTGGACTGCTAAATATTTTATTCTTTCTGTTACAGCATAGTGCTGAACTGAGCTATATTAGAATAATTTCTGACTTGAAAGGCTTATTGGTCTCCAGCCTCTCTTACTGTGGAAGCAAGCACAGTAAGAGAGAAATCCGATGAGCATCTTCCTTACTGTTAATTGTTAACACAATTAGTGTTATTTGTTAATTTCTAAAGAAGTCTTGAGGCAAAGAAACGTAAATGATCTGAGGTGTAATTTCACCGAAGTGTAACGTTTCTGAATAGGCAGTTTGCTAAAGAATAACACCAACATTTGATTGCCTTGTTATAGCACTCTAAGATCTGTTTCTTAGTTTGGAAGTGACAGGTAATGAGTGAAAAAAAATGAGTGTTGACTTGGAACTGTTCTTCAGGCTTTTTTTTCTGCAGAGCTCAATTATCATAGAAATGATTGTCTGATTAGTAGGCAAAACATATGTATGGCTTGGCACAACAGTCCAAAAATGGCTTTCCTGAGGCAATCTTATTAAATGTGGCTTCAATTTACTGGCCCTAATGGTACTGGGGAAAACGTGCTTAGGATTAATAAAGTAAGGGGCAAACACCGACAAATTCTCAAGAGTTTGTCACTTGGATTAGATAGCTGGAGCTTTGCATGGATAGGCAGTTCGGGAAGTGCTTTTAACCTGTCTCAACAAGAAGCAAGAGTCTAAATCCAGAGTAACTGGTGTATGTTACAGTTATGTTTAGTAAGTTGGGGGTTTTTTTTGGTGATTGCAGTTTTCTTATCTAAAATCTGTTGAGAGGAAAAAAGGCATTTTAGGATTTGGAATTTTTGGATGTTTGGGATGGTAAGGCCTGATGTCCATAGTTTTCAGAAGCAGAAAGACAAATTAAGCTTTTGTAGTTTTACACAAGTTAACAGGATATTGTCTTACTGTATTTGCATTCTTAATAAGAATTATCTGTAGTGTTCATTGTAAATTTGGACAGTGAAATCAAAGGCTGTCTGAAGAGTATGATGAGGAATATTTATTACTTATTATCTCCTACCTGATTACTCGCAAAATGGTCATTAGGCTTGACTGGTACAATTGAGAAAATTCCCTTTAAGGGGGTTTTCTGTGGAGTGGAAGCATTTGTCAAAGACAGTATTTGGAATGAACAGAGGAAAGTCTGCTCTGCTTGCTGTAAGGGACAGAATTCAGTGATTTTTAAACCGGAGGAAGGAATGATGCAACAGTACAATGTGGTTAACTTCAGAAAAGAGTTGGTGAAAGGCTATTCTGAGGTACATCATCCGTTTCCCAGAGGGCACCTGTAACTAAATAGTCTGTGGATGTTAAATGTGTTCTTAGATCTAGCCTTTGAGCAGACTTCTTCTAAGTGTTTTAATGCGTATTCTTTAGTGTATTTTTCAAAGGCTGCATTAGAAATTCTCTGAAAATCATCATCTGTGGGAAGTTATGGTATATTTAGGGTTATTTTTTTAGAAAAATAAGTATCTTTTATAAAATAAGAGATAGCATTCCATTTTATTGAGGCATACTGCCTGTAGCATGTTTATTATTTTCTAAGGTTTAGTGTATCTAATTACTTTATTGCTTCTTTAGCTGAAAAGTGTGTAATGTTTTTAATGCAGAATTAACATAAAAGTACATTTCTGCAAAAAAGCAGTAAAGGTAGTGATAGGTTTATAATCTAGAAATTATCAAACTGATTTGAAATTCAAAATTGAGGAAGTACTTTTTTAATCATGCATTGAGAACTATGGATTATTATTTTTCATTGCTTCATACAGTAATTTTTTAAATGGTTTATCTGCACTGTCCAAGCATGTAGCTACAGTGAGCTAGTGCATCTAGTAGAGCAACATGGAAGCAGAAGATGGATTATACAGGCAGCGAATATTTAAAATCATAAGACTCAGACTGAAATCTTCTACAGATTGTCTGATTTTCTTTTTCTACTTCCATGGGTGGGAACACCTCCCACTAGACCAGGTTGCTCAAAGCCCTGTCCAACTTGTCCCCAAACCTAAGTTTAGTTTGCTGAACCTCTTTGTTTTCAGGCTTCTTAAAGCACGTTTAAAAAACAAGAATATTTGCTTTAAAACTACAGTATGTATCTGTCTCTGTAGGAGGAGAAGATGAAGGAAAGATTGATGATGTACAGTCACTGGGGTCTGGTGCTGGAGAATACGAGCCAATCAGTGATGATGAACTGGATGAAATTCTGGCAGGGGATGCTGAAAAGCGGGAGGATCAACAGGAGGATGAGAAGATGCCTGGTAAAAGTATAGCAAAACCCCTTTATGATTATTTGCATATAAAGATAGTATCTGTTTACGTATAATGCTATTGTGATGTTGGCAATATTTCTGAATTAGGAATGTTGTTTGTGTGCTCTTCAGTGTTTCTCATTTGTTCTGTAGAAGTCGGGTAAGCCTGAGAAGTATAGAGGTAAGTAAAGAACACTTGGGAGCTGTGTTGTGAAGTAATATTTATCTTACTTTATACAGCTAGAAGGATAAGCTTTTTGTTTTTATAAGCTTGTTTTGATCATTATTTGGAACTGGCACTTTTATGAACACATTTTATCCACCCGTGAGTGCTTCCCAAATGCACTGGGAATCTTCTACTTGTCTTAAGTTCAGTTGGGTCATCTGGGCTATATGATCAGTGTTTGTGGTTTCTATGATAAATGTACTAGATCAGCACAGTGTTAGGTTTTTTCAATAAATAGTGTATCTCTCCTTTGGAAAAATCCAGCATCAAGAAGCTGAAATACCAACGTTTTCAGCATTAATTGGGATCTGTTTTAGCATGTTTAGTTGTACTGTGACTTTTGTGAATGCATAAGGGATGTGTCCAAGTCTGCTGGCTAAGGAGGGTCTGAGCAGCCTTCCACAGAGGGGTTGCAATAAAAATGAAGCAGAATATTAAAAGAGGGTTTTGTTTTGTGTTTTGGTTTGGTTTTTTTAATCCAAGAAGGTTTTTATTTGTATGCCCCTTTTTTCCATTAATCCAAGTAAGTTTTGATATTCTTACCTGAAGGATCTGGCTCTGAGAACTGCAGAACAATGTTCATCTAATATATATTGGTTTCAGGAGACGGAGATGTACACAGCATGTAAAATTATGGCGTGATGGGATTATGGTGTGTTAACTCATTATCGGTCAATGTTTTTGCAGATCCTGTCGACGTTATAGATGTAGATTGGTCCAGTCTTATGCCAAAGCAACCAAAAGAACCACGTGAGCCTGGGGCTGCACTCTTAAAATTCACACCAGGTGCCGTTATGTTGAGAGTTGGCATTTCCAAGAGGCTGGCAGGACCGGAACTCTTCACCAAAATTAAAGAGACTTGCCAGAGAGTGTTAGAAAAGCCTAAAGGTAATTTTCTGCAGAGATTCAACTGTCATTTGTACTTAAAGTCCTTAAGAAATGTTCATAGTTTTAGGTTTCAAGACCACAGAAAGTGTATACTGAGTATTGTGTGAAAGTTACAGGAATGTAATACAGCTGCATGTCAATCAAATTAGTGTTTAATTCCAACAGTCATGAGGAGGTCTTGAATGCTAGCCTAAACAAAATTTTTCATCCTAGTGGAATGTTCTTTTTGTGAGATCATTCATGCTTTCTGAGCCTGAAGTGTCTCAGCAGTTTTTTTGAGAGCTAAGTATCTTCTGCAGTGAATTGGCATGAATATTGTGAGAAGAAAAAAAAAAAAAAAAATTACTTTCTCTGAAGGTCCTCTGCATGTTGTCTTATTTTCCTTCTGAGAATCCTCTCCAGAATGCATAGATAGAAGGTTTTGGGTGAGAATGAAATACCTAAGTTGAATTTGTATGTTATATCTCTGCCAGAAGTGGGAAATTAAATACACGGGTCTGACATTTGGACATAGTGTGTAACACAAGACATGCTTGTTGGGATGAAGGTTGGACTTGATGATCCTAGACGTTTTTTCCAACCTAAATAATTCTGTGATTCTGCGGGATGGGCATGAGCTGCATCAGTGCTGTTTACTAAATTCGGTAGTGTAAGCGAGGCTTTTGCATGAGAGAGTATACTGATTTTTCTCTTTGGCATCCCAGGCACCAGTAGAGCTACATGCAACAGCTTGCAGGGTAGAATTGGTTTTTAGAACTGTGAAACGTTTGCTTTCTATAAGCTCTCTATGCAAATTATTCCAGGATCTAAATATGATAAAATTATGCCTTATAAGTAATAGCATCTGTGGAGCTCTGGATTTTTAGGGAATAGTGGATGTTTCTGGTTTCTTTTCTTATTTTTTCTGTAAATTCTAGTTCTTAATTTGAAGCAATACTTTTTAAATTGCAGTGTTATTCGTTATGCAGTTGTCTTGTTAAACTCACAGTCTCAGATAAGTGGAGAGGAAAAAACAAAAGCTTGGTTCTCACAACCCTGTTTATCTCTGTGAATATAATTCCTTCCTTGAGCCATTTAAATTGTGTAACTATTAATTGTGGGCTGTTGCTACTGCTTCTACTTTTTAAAAAAGTTAAATTAACTGCAAACTTTTTTTTTAATGCATCATAGATAGCGTAATATGAGGTGTGTACTTGGTAAGTACTATAGCTGTCCTGCTGCAGTATATGCAGCTCTTTGCAGTATCAGCTTTCTTCTAGTTTTACATCGGAAATCTTCCTTATTTATGCTTAAGAATTCACATAACCGATGTAATTGATACAATATTGAGTCTCCTGAGTTTGCAAACTGTCTGGTGTAGTGAAGGTACGAACTATGTCTCTCTCCCTGTAAGCTTTAATTTTGTTGTTTACTTCAAAACGTTGTACTGGGGATTGGTTGCAACAGGAACCACAACACAGAATCATTCCACCTCGCTATTTAAAATGATACCCAAAATAACCTCAGCAGGACTTGCATGCCTCTCTAAAAATAAACAAAGTCCATAGTGATAATAGGAGGCTCTCCAGCACTGTCTCTGGGCTGACTTAAGTGCACTCAGATTCAGCAGAACTTTGCTCTGGAGGGGAAGGGCGGTTGAAGTGCCTCTCTTGATTTCCTTTCAGTGCCCGCGTGCTCTCACACATCAAAGTTACTACAAGTGGAATTGCCAGTAGGCTTTCAAGTGTGTTCATTTCCTCTGCCATCTACTAGGTCAAAGTTCCTTTCATAGCAATTACACAGCCACAACATGTATGTTCTGAACAAAGGCACGGATGTGGTGCCCCGGCAAATGAATGAATTTGAGCTAGATATTCAGTGTGCCTTACAGGGAAAATGTAGTATTTTCACTTTGGACTTCCTCATGGTGGTACAATTTGCTTTCCTGTTTCATTCCTGAGTTTGGTATTCCCTCCTTTGTTCTTACTGTGGATGAAAAGTTTCAGGTAATGCACTGAAATGCAGGAAAAAAAGGAAGTGATCACTTGTTCCAGGGAAATTATTTTTTTTTTTGCAACCAAAATCAGTAGTATGTGACGGTACTGACTTGCCCTCTGTTATATGCAGTTGTTTCCTTTAAGAATATGGACACATTTGCCAGATGTGCTCAGCATCTGGCATCTCGGCAGACTCTGCAAGCTGTCAGTGTTGCCTTTGAAGTAGCCCCTTTGTGTTTTGTCACTTGCTTGTGTCAATTGTCCATTGAGGTCTTGATGACATCAATGCAGTTCTCTTTAACCTTCCCTTGATTTCGTGTAACTTTTTTATTTCTTCTCACCTTGTTTACAAAAAACTAGCGTTATTTGGCTTCATCCCAATTCTCTGGGTGGTTTAAAAACGCATCTTCTGTGTGCATACTGCCAAACTACTGTAGCAGTCTAGGCTTTTAGGTGCTCTATGTTCCCCAGGTTTGTTGGTGTCACTATTGCGGTGTTAGATTCTCTGCCCGTTGTTCTACTACATAAAGACAGCTCAGTTGGACTTAGCTACATACCGTATCAGTTTTGGGGCTTTTTTATCGGTTATATCATAAACTTCCTATTTATGATAAAAGGCTTATAAATAAATGAGCGGTGGTCCAGCCACGTGCACTCATCTTTGTCTGCGTTTCATAGAAACAGACTTGTTGCAGAACAAGACTCACCTCGAGATACATCTCTTGTTGAAGTGGTTAAAGTGTTGTACTGCAACTGTTTCTTCTAACAAATGTATTAAGAGACTAGTTCTGCCACTTTGAGCACTCTTAACAAATGTTTTAGATGAGCTAATAGGAGGGAATAGTTCATTAGCATCTGTTGACTTGTTCTCCAGATTCATTCACCATGGATAAAAGAATTACTTTCCATAGTTATATTTCACTTCTGCATAGCCATACAAACCCTGTGTTCACACTGGTACCGTTAGCTGATAGCTGGCAGAGAAGTGAATCTTAAACCACTTTCTGATTAACGTTAGAGGGAAACACCTTTCATCAGACGTGTCTGACCATAAATGATACCCCCTCTTCTGTCCCAGAGCTGTCACTTGATTTTTAGGCCTCTCAGGGATTGATGTCTCAATGTTGCTTTCCAGTACTGAAGCTACATGCAGGGGTACTTGTCTTTCCCTGTAAATGGTGAAGGATTTCTTTACTTTTTTTTACAAACTGCAATATCATTTTTTTCCTGAACCTCAATGCTGTTTAGAAGGCAGAAATACAAGCAGTAAAACTTAAGGAATTTTAAATTACTGTATATCGCTGTTCAAAAATACCACGTATACGTTGATATCTGCAAATACCAATTCTTTCTAGATGCAGAAAACCTTTTCGAACATGAACTGGGGGCTTTGAACATGGCTGCACTTCTACGAAAAGAAGAGAGAGCTGGTCTTCTGAGTAATCTGGGTCCTTGCTGTAAAGCGCTGTGCTTTCGAAGGGATTCTGCAATTCGTAAGCAGCTAATGAAGAATGAAAAGGCAAGTCATTTACAGTGCTTGGTCAAAATGTGAAAACATGGATTCCACTCTGCAAAGCGTTTCTCTAGGGAGATAATTTTTGTGTTCTGAAGTAGACCTAGTCTTGTAAATATTGGAGAACAGACTTTGTTTAAAGAGGTTGGAGGGTGTTTGTTTTTTACTTAGGATGAGAGATTAAGATTGAGACAAGAGGTAGATTCTGTTTCTCATTTTGAGGTTTAAATTCTGGAGACATATTCTCTATATATAGAAAAGTGAATAATAAAAATTATTGGTTGAAATACAGTTTCAGAGACAATTGTTGAATACTACTCCTGCTTGAGATTCCGTGTACCTTTGTAAGAATTATAAGATTCTGTTCTTCCAAGTTAAAATTGAAATAAAAAAACACTTTAGCCGTTTTTTGCACTACAGTAGGTTTTATGATCTTGCATGCTAATAGAAAAATCATTAATTTTTAAAGTCTTTTCTAGAGAATATGTATGATTAAACCTCTAATCATTGAGAGTAATTGAGGTTAACTTCTCAGCATGCTGTTAAAACCCACTGTTTTCAGTTCGTTGTTTTTTTATTTTTCGTTTTCCATTTCCTTAGGGTGCAACAAAACAAACTTACACCAATTCTGCAGCAATGGACAGTGACTTGTTACGGTTGAGTCTACGGTTATTCAAACGAAAGACTGTGTGCCAAGGACCTGGGCAGGAAAAGACAGAGGAGAGCAAAATTCCACAACCAGCTGTCCAGCAAGAAGTGTGTGTGTCTTGAGTGCATGATTATGGTGGCACTTTGTAGTTGATTTCCCACTGCCAGTGTTGGCATTGATGTTTAGAACTTGGTTGGTTGGAAGGCAACTGTAGAAGATGGATGAAAATACTCTGTCTGTACACAGTTAAGAATTACTTGGTTTGGATGTGAATAAAAGCGGTAAAAAATAAAGACTTATGTGTGAAGTTCTCTGCAAGTTTTATAATATTGAATCTTACACGCTGTAACATAAACCTGTTTTATGGTGCGAGTGTAATAATGTGAAAATGTCTAGTTTTAGCAGTTTATAACACCACCTGTTATTAAACTGAAGAAAACTGTCTGTATATCTTTTTCCTCATTGTGAACGGGTTTTTTCCACCACCACCTTCTCCCCTCATTAGGCTTCCTGCATCTGGAATTTCTTAAATAGCTTCATTCCTGGGAGTCTGTCTTACCTCCACTTTCCAAATCCCTTTTTTATCACAGCAGCCTCTGGTGCAGATCTGGACTTGGACAAAACTCCAGCTCTTTTCCATCTTTAGCATAGGGTTCCTCTGATAATTTCTGGATGCAAAAATCTAATGTAGTCACTTACGGCTCCCCTTCTTGTTAATGAAGTAAAGAAACTTCAAGGAAGCGATTTCAGACCGATATTTATGAGACTAACAGCATTTTGGAGATGCCTGCTGCTTACAAAGGAGGACTAGTGCATCTATTTTACATTCTGTTAAGTATCAGGGGAGATCAATCCCGTACAGTGACCTGAGGGTGTTTCACACGTGATGCGTTTCAGGAGTTTTCGGATGTTGCTGTGGGCAAGGATGTTTTGCTGAGTGTTACAGATTTCAGGGGCCTGATTTAGAGACTTGTCAAGCCTGAGCTCAATTTGTAAGAATTGTTTTCAAATTAAGAAGTTTCTATCTTGTGTGGGATCTTTGGATTATACCAGTCAGGTCTATTTAGGTTGTCCGTGGAGGTCTCCATGTGAAACTGAGACTTCTAAAACTTCAGGCTAAGTCTGTGTACACCTTTCTGCTTTTTCTGGGCTTCAAACCTGAGCTGTTGCTTTGAATTCCCCTCATAGCGGGTGGGGAAAAAAATCCATAGTAACTTTTTTTTTATATATATTGGTGATTTTATGTACATTTGGTTTTTTTTTAAAAGTGTCTTTTAAACAAACGTGTACTTTAACCTGAGCAAGAGTTAACAAACCTGTTCTATTCAGCATTTAAATGCATTCTCACCTATTTTATAGCAACAATAATGCTGCCTTTAAGCTGAAAGTATTAGATCATTGCTTCCAATTATGTTAAAGCCTATTTTAATCTCTGTCTCTAAAAGACATAAAATTGTTTGATAGCTAGAAACAGCCTTGTCTAAGGCTGCAGTACACAACATAGATTCACTGTGTGGCATTTAATTACACTGTGCTTACTTTAAACACTCTTCCTGTAAAACAGTCAAGGGGTATATATGCACTTAGGCTGCAAAAGAATATTTCACATTACCCTAGAAAATGCAAAATGAAGTAGGCTTAATGGGCTGCTATGAGCATCTTGTGAAGCAGTAGTGTCCCTTTGAAGGTCAAAACCTCTTAACTTGTTTTCATTCAATTTGCAGCAGTTAAGAGGGCAGGAGCACATTTTGGTACACTCAGAACTCATACCTGTTGCTTTTTTCCAAGCAATTTCCCTCTTGCCTGGCAGGATTTATTGCACAGGTAGAGCGCAGCAAGCGTGAAGTTTCTGTATGTGTATTTTAGGCTCCATCATTTTTAACAAAAAAAACCAGTGTTTAGTTTGCAGTGAATGTAAGTTATAAAACTGTCATCAGGTAATTTTGCAATAACTTTTAAGAAAAGGAGACTTGCCCACATGCCAATTTCAAGGAAAAGGTGTGAGACTTGTCTGAATTGGAGACCTTGCTTTGGGTCCCCATCCCTGTGTTGGTCATTACAGTTTTGATGGGGTCTGCTGGCCCTATTAGCCTCTTCCATTACTTGCTTTCTCCCCTAGCTTGATTTTGTGTGGAAAAAGAGTAGATGGGAAAATTTTAGTCCGTTTCAGTTCTCATGCTACAAGGCTTTAGCAGGGTGCACAGGAGCCTGTAATGTTTCCAGGCAGTGGTGAGTGGACAGGGCTGAAGGTGCCTGGAATGCCCTTGTGTGCCCCAGCTCCAAGTCTGAAATGTGGAAGCATCCATCCCTACTCCATTCTGCTTTTAGTCTGTAGCGGGAACTTTAAAGCAGTCCCTGTACCAAAGTAGAGATGTCAGCCCTTTCTGCTGCTAAGCCCATGCTGTGCCTGGTTGGATGATAAATTACTTTTAAGCGTCCCTGAGGTGCAGTCTGGAACAGGGAGCTGCAGAAGAAGCAGCTGCCACGTGTGCTGGTAGGATGAGACAGGCTTTTGCCCAGGTGAAACACTGCCCGGTTCTTGCAGCCGTAACACATTCACAGACAGCACAGATTTTTAGAGCCTCGAGACACAAATTGGACTGTGACCTGTATCTTGGGATATTGTCATGTTCATTATCTCAAATAGTCCTTTCAGGCTCTTACTGCTTCAGCTAGTGGAGTGAGATACAGATTTTGACAATGGGCCATCTGCACAGTGCACTCAACAGTTTAGACAATTTGTCGTGGTTTAACCCCAGCCAGCAGCTAAGCACCACGCAGCCCCTCGCTCACTCCTGTGGGATGGGGAGAAAAATAAAAGAAGTAAAACTCATGGGTTGAGATAAGAGCAGTTTAATAACTAAAATAAAATATAATAATAAAAAATGTAATTAAAAGGAACATTAAAAAGCAAAATAAAGCACATGAAAGACAAGTGATGCACAATGCAATTGCTCACCACCCACTGGCTGATGTTCAGCCAGTCCAGGAGCAGTGATCTGCCTCCCCCAGCCAACTCCCTCAGGTTTTTCTATACTGAGCATGACATGCTATGGTATGGCGTGTCCCTTTGGCTAGTTCAGGTCAGCTGTCTTGGCCATGCTCCCTCTCAGCTTCTTGTGCACCTCCTTGCTGGCAGAGCATGGGAAACTGAAAAATCCTTAACTCAGGAGAAGCGCTACTTGGCCACGACTAAAACTTCAGCGTGTTATCAACATTGTTCTCATTTCTATCTGCTTGAGGGCAAGGAGGCTCTACAGAGGGACCTGGACAGGCTAGATTGATGTACCTAAGTCAATTGTATGAGCTTCAACAAGGCCAAGTGCCAGGTGCTGCACTTGGGTCACAACAACCCCATGCAACACTAAAGGCCCGGGGAAGTGTGGCTGGAAAGCTGCCTGGCAGAAATGGACCTGGGGGTACCGATCAACAATGGCCTGAACATGAGCCAGCAGTGTGGCCAGGAAGGCCAATGGCATCCTGGATTGTATCAGGAGTAGTGTGACCAGCAGGACTAGGGAAGTGATCATCCCACTGTACTCGGCAATGGTGAGGCCACACCTCGAGTACTCTGTTCAGTTTTGGGCACCACAATACAAGAGACATGGAGGTACTGGAGAGGGTCTAGAGGAGGGCAATGAAGCTGGTGAAGTCTTCTGAGGAGCGGCTGAGGGAGCTGGGGTGTTTAGTCTGAAAAAAAAGGAGGCTGAGGGAAGATCTACAACCTCCATGAAAGGAGGGTTGTAGAGAGGTGGGTGTCAGTTTCTTCTCACAAATAACAAGTGATAGGATAAGAGGAAATGGCCTCAAGTTTCCCAAGGGGAGGTTTAGGTTGGACATTAGGAATTTTTTTTTTACAGAAAGGGTTGTCAGGCACTGGAACAGGCTGCCCAGGGAAGTGGTTGGATCATCATCCCCGCATGTGTTTAAAAGCCGTGTAGATGTGATGTTTAGGGACATGGTTTAGCAGCTCGCTTGGCAGAATGGGGTTATGGTTGGGTGAGATGATCCTAAGGGTCTTTTCCAACCTAGATGATTCTATAATTCATACTAAATAAAAAACAGAGCCCTGTAGCAACCACTAGGAGTAAAATTAACTCTACCCCATGTGAAACCATGACAGAATTGCAATAAAATAAGGCTTTTGTTTGAATTGCCTTGACACAGTTGCCTTCTCCTTTTTCCACTGTAGGGCTGCTCTTCAGCAGAGAGCAGGCTGCCTGGAGCTGCTCTGCCTGTACAAGGCAGGGCACAGGATGTGTATTTAATTTGAACAGTTGCTACCAGGTTAAAGAGTTCAGAAACCACCTTTGTTTTGCAGTAACAGTCAAAGTCTGCTTTTCAAATGGTCTTCGTACAAAACAGTTGTTTCTACTGTGTAGGTCTTCTCCTTAATGCTAAGGGGAAGCCCAAGGAGATGGTATCAAATCCTTGGTCTTGGTACACACGTACAGTAGTTAAGGTTTGTGGGCAGTGTTGGGCATGCAAGGTTTTTTGCAGGCAATTTCAGGAGACAGCTTGAGAATGGCAAATGTACTGTTAAAATAATAATAATAAGCTCTAAACAAAGCTGTAAACTCAGAAGTAAAGCCATGTGACCAAGCAGCAAGATGCAAGGGGTTTCTTAAACTAATCTGACCTCTGAAGAATTTGGAAATTTGTCCTATCCAAATCAATAAAGGAGTCCAAACATGCAGGAGAGGCAAGTGCTAAAATAGCATTCAAAAACCAAATAGCTGAAGTTTTTTTAGAAGAAGACAGTGTTTTATAATGAGCAGCCAGTATCATTGTCTCTGCCCTCTCAGTAGGGATCAATAAATGAAAGAGAGAAGGTAAGTGTATTCTGGGGAAGTTTAATTTCTTGATATCAGCTTTCACTGCCAGGGATGCACCTACCACAGGCTTGCTTTCTTCCTTAGTAATGAAGTCAAGGTATTATCTTTAAAGTGTCAGAAGACGCACTAGGACAAATTGCTGTGGCACAAAGCAATGTGCTGCCAGATTTTCAGTGTGTGTTCATACGTGAAAGGGTTGTGTTGGTTGCAAGCAGTTCCAAAACAAGAGGGATGATTGAATTAACAGGTATTGGATGGGGATTTTAAGAAAGCTTGCAGCTTTGGGGGGGAATGGAAAATGCTCTTGCTCATCTACTTCATGATTAAATTTGTTGGTTGAACTTATTATGTGTATGAGGTGTGCTCAGGTGGAAAATACTTGAGGAAAGGAGTAGTAGAAATGGGACAGAATTGAGCAGCAAAAGTTGTAGTTGTCAGCCTGGGAGTGTGACTTCACAGTTACTCTACAAGCCAGGAGCTCACTCATCACAATGATGGAAACAAGTATATAACTGAGCGTATGGTGCACTGGTGAAAGAGCTCTGGAAACAGGCAGTGTAGCCCTAACTTAACGGGTGTTTCCAGCAGGGAGAGCAGTGGTGTTACTACTCTGTAGTGCCTGCAAATTCTGATGTGGTCTGCTCCTCTATGCTTGCAGAAGTTGGACTCAACATATAGACACAGGGAGCCCTGAAAGTGAGAAGAAGCATGGAGTATGACTTCTGCCTCCTGAAAAACTGGGGAGGTGAGAAATAAGGAGAAAAAAAATGAAGGTCAGCAAAAGAACAAGTGAGCCTAAGCTGCCCATACGTATCTTTAAGATGGATACTAGAACCCCCTAAGGACCTGAATAGGCGTACACAGGATTTATGTTATCCTTCTCTCTGAGTTGCAAAGGTGCTTTGTGTCAGCATGAAACCTGCAGTTGCCTGTATCTTAGACATCATTCCTGTATCTGTGTCTTGCACGCTCACAGAAAACATGTTAGTAAAAGGTTTCACAGGACTTTGGAAATGTCTCGCACAAGGTTACTAGAAAAAATTAAGCTGTAGCAAGTGAAGGATAAAGAAATGACATGAATTAAAAATTAGCTGGGAAACAGAAGGTGAAACAGAGGATTATATGATCACATCTCATCGCAAACTGCTCACAGTGGGTGACCTCCCTGTACATTTGTGATTTGGAAAGGAGTTGACTAAAAAGGAAGATCAGAAAATTTGCAAATCACAGTTAAAACTGGAGAAAAAACCCCACAGACATGCATTTTACTGCCATGTGGCCCATTCATTTAGCTCATTTCAAGTCCTTCTGCGAGTCAGCATCAAGATGTGCAAATTGACACATCACTAAAGGGGAAAATTTAATCAACTTCTATACCTTACAGTGCCATAAATTAGCAATATCAGTACCAGAAGTTCATGGAAAACTTCAGTCTGACTGTTGCGGTCTGGGAGCAAGCATCCATGCCGCCTCCCGAAAGGGAAGGGGATTGAGGGCAAAGCAAGATACTACCCCAACAAGCTCGTAGGCAACCATGGAGATCAATGAGTATTTAACAAGTTTATTACCAAATATATTCAAATAAAACTGTATTTACTCTATGGAGATATTACGATAGCAAAGGGCGCCATGCCCACCCACTCACTCCCCCTTAGTCAACCTGGTGTGGTGTGGTGCGTGCGTGTGTGTCTATGTCGGTTTCTACCCTCTTCCGGCATGTGGCGATGGTCAGGTCAACGACGCTCGGCCGGCAGACTCGGGCGGTTCCGATTATGATGGTGACTTGCCAGCTTTTCCGCGCAATCAGAGTCTCTGATGGTGATGATGATGACGGCTTTTTGCTGCGGTTTTTTTGGCAGCAGCACGCAGCTTGCGACTTGGCGGTGGCATGCAGCTTCTTCCATGCAGCACTCCCCCTTGGAGCGGCAGGTTTCTTCGGCACAGCGCCCCTGGCTTGGGCAGCACGAGCAACAGCTTCTTGCTGTAATTTCTTTCAGTTTAGGCGCAGGCTCTCAGTTTGGAGCAGTGCCAGTGATGCGGGCAGGCAGCAGCTTGGCTTGGTGCCACTCCTGTGGCGGCGGCTTTTCCCCTCCCACTGGGAGGCACTCAAATTCTTAGTGTCAGGTTTCTTTAAGCAGCAGGAGGCAGCAGGTTCCCTCCTCCCCCCTGCCTTCTTCTCCGGCGGCAGGAGGTGGCAGCTTCCCCTCCTCCACCCTGCTTCAAACCTTTTGGCATTTGGACTTGGCGCAGTTCCAGCGATGACACGGGGGGTGTCTGGCTCCTGCCGGCAGCTTCATTCAGCTGCTTCCCCCCCCCGCTTCCTCCCCCGGCCACAAGGCCTGGGGTGGGGAGGCGGAGGCGTGGCCGCAGCGAACTTTCTCTCTGGACGATGCAGTGGAAAGAGGGAGTTTTTGT
>JAVSBS010008300.1:0-15638 GCA_033124195.1 Coracias cyanogaster | reverse complement strand
AGACTAAAAAGCCCCAGGTCTCTCAACCTTTCCTCATAAGGCAGGTGTTCCAGTCCCTTAATCATCCTTGTAGCCCTATGTATGTGTGTCCATGTAAACTGCGATGACCCTCCTGTTCACTGTAAGGGACTAAAAGGTTCACAAAAATAAGTGAAATGTTCAAAAGAGTAATAGAAGATATTTTGTTAAATTGTAACTGATTTTATTATAAACAATGAGCTACAGAATGAATTCCACTACCCCATAATACTAAAACATATTTTGATTTGTACCCCTTTTTGTAACTTGCATCTTACTTTATATTTGTCCACTTCTTTTTGTAACTTTACTGTCATTACAGTATGTTCTTCCATCTTCCTCATTTTGTCATGCCAGTTAAACAAAAATTCTTCAAATATGTATGTTTTACTCCTGCATGAAAATCAAATATAAACAGGTCATAACAACACAGTACTGCAACCACATAGATACATCCACGAAAAATAAAGTAATAAAATCATACCTAAAAGTAATCCAGTCTTCTTTGGCTTTTTCCTGAAGGCCTTGATAAAACTCTTCATACAATGCCCAGACTTCTGCACAACTCTTAATATCTTGACATACAATTTTTGACAATGACAAGTCAGGCTCTTCCAATTTAAAATGATGGCATTCTTCACTGAATAAAAATATCATTGGATTATACATTACATTATTCCATTACACGGTGTGCATGGTTTAAGAAATGGTATTATATGGAAATAATTACACTTGTTTAAGAAAAGCCATTGGCTTCACTGAAGAACATTACTGCCAACTGCAAGGTCCTTCTAGTCTATTTCTTGAATAGAAATAAGAAAGGAATACAAGGGATAAGTCTCCTACACAGCCATCTTTTCCTCTATGACAATTATTTTCCATGAACTTCCATTTCTTTCTCATTTATGAAACAATTACTTTGTGCCCCTAAAAACAAAGCTTGAAAGAAAATAAGTTTTAATTGAGTGCCTCTTCCTGTTAGATAGAAAGAATATACTAATTTTATTTATTTCGTATATTTAAGTGTCAAGCTAAGAATTTAAATAGAAAACTTTGTCCACTCGAGATTTGCTGTAATGAGCTTATTGAAAGTAGGCACCTGGAGCAAAAATCCTTTGCTTTTGCACAACAGTCCGTCAGGTACGACACTTGAGAAATGGGAGAGGTGAGCTCCTGCCCACTTAAGTTACAAGAGGATTGAAGTAATAACTCCCTCTTAGACTGACGTCCCAAACTTTCTCTTAGTGAGAATTTCCGAAGTCAGAATCAAGCCTTTAGTGTACAGACTCCCTTAGGTGAAAGGCTAAGAGACTCCTTGAATTTTTCATTTTCAAAAGCTCTAGAAAAACTTAGCTTGAGAAATCTATGTTATGTAAAAACAACTAAAAGGACCCTGAAAAAATAAATAAAACCATGTAATACAAATAAAATGAAATTCCTTATATTATCTGTTGTGATAAAAATTAGTTAACATTTTCTGAGAACTATTGCTGCAAAAGATTAGTGAATATGGTATACAGGGAAATATACATACATGAGCTTCTCTTTGATGGTTTCAAGTTCATCAAATTCTTTTTTTTTTTCCTTTATGATCTGAGCACTTTTCTCAAGCACATCCTGATCACCTGTTTCAATGACATCATCACTTGGCTTTAGCTGATCCCAGCGAGCTTTAAACTTTTCCAGGTCTTGAAGATATATATTAATATGTGAAATCACATTTCCCTTCATCATTTCAATCTGTAAAGCAAGAGTTAAAATGAAATTCCTTCAATGATATGCAACTACAACTATGTTCAAAAACAAAGTATCAACTTCCAAACTTGATCAAAACTTGACAACTACAATTTGATCAAAATCAAACTCAAAAAACTTCTATAATACTCTACAAAACAGTTCATCTTTATTCTTCTTGTTTGTTTTTTTTTATGTAAAAGAGGGCACTAATTTTTTTAATGCTGGTAGCATAGACCTATTTATTCAGTTTATACTACCTATTTAGCCTGCGTCTTAGAGCAGAAAAATTGCTGTATTTGTATGGTGTATTGATATCCTCACTAGAACTTCAAATGAGTTCAGCAGTTTGGCTGAAGACTGGAATTACAGGACTGCACATAGTTTAGCAAAGTTGTGTGAAAAGAAGATAACAAGAATCAGTACTAAAAACATGACAAAATAATAAAAATGCTATCTTTTAACTGTTACTGTTTTCCTCGTTATCCATCGCATTCATGAAGCCACCTCTGTCACCAGAAAGCTGTTTGAGACAGAAGTATAGCAATGTAACATTGATTTCAGCATCAGTTCAACAGAAATTTCACCTAGCTACAGTTTAAACAGTTTATTCTTCCTTTAAAGGCTCTCCCTCAACTCAGTAACACTGGTGTTAACAATGAACAGAGAACATTTATGGATTTAATCTCAGAAAATAATATTTTTCCAGACTTAATCAAATAATTTGAAATTAATATTTTTCCAGACTTAATCAAAATAATTTCAACATTTTCAATATACATTAAAAAATCAATCCTTCATTGTTACCTGTTCTGCAATCATAAGCTGGTGACTTTCCATCATCAATTCAAACTTATCCCATGTAGCTCTGAGGTTACTGATAGTGTCCAAACCTGCACCAGCCACAGTTCGCAGAAGTTTGTTTTTATCTTCAGCCTCTTGAAACAGGAGAAAAATCTAAATTGAAACAGATTAAAAATATGTGTGTAAAGAAAAATCCAGCAAATCCTGTTTATCCAAACTGTAAGCGAATGCATAAGAACCATGAAGTGGGTATGCACAGATTATATGCTTACAGACAGCTGCTTTTTTAGTATTGTTTATAGAGTAACATTAAAGCACTGGAAAAAGTAGTAGCTGAGGTATTTAGAGAAACTCTAAATCTTGATCCTGACATAAGCTATACAGAAGTGAATGCTTACTATGAAACAGGTAAGCGTCTCTTTATGTATTGCAGAGATCCACTCAACCAGACTCAAGATCAGCAGCAGAGCAACAGAATGCAGTAAATATGTATATATGTGTGCTGGGTCTGGCTGGGATGGAGCTCATTTTATTTATAGCAGCTCATATGGCGCTATGTTTTAGATCTGTGACAAAAACAATACTGACAACACGCTGATGTTTAACCTATTGCTGATCAGTGTCTGCACAGCATCAAGGGCACCTTCGTTTCTCATTCTGCTCCCCTGACCCCAGTGACTGGATTGGGGACGTGCAAGAGGTTGGGAGGGGACACAGTCAGGCAGAGAGATTCCATGCCATATGTCACGCTCATCAATCAAATGGAGAGGGGGTTAGGTCACTTAGACATCTTTTGCTCAGGAACAGGCTGGGCACCAGTCTGTGCATGGGAAGTGGTGAACAACTGACCACTTGTTTTCCCTCTTTCTTTCTATTCTTTCTTTCTTTCTCTTCTTTCTTTCTTTCTCTTCTTTCTTTCTTTCTCTCTTTCTCTCCTTCCTCCCTTTCTTCCTTCACTTACTGAACAATTTTGATCTCACTCCATGAGGTTTCTCACTTTTACTCTTCCTTTCCACTTCTCCTGTCCCATCAGGGGTGGGAGAGGCTGTTCAAGTGAGTGAGGAAGTGAGCGAGCAGCTCTGTGGTGCTTGGTGCTGCTACCAGGGTTAAACCACAACAATATGGAATAACAAACAGCAGGAATAGAGACACTTCAAACACACAGAAGTAACGCTCAGATAAAAGAGTATTTTTTTTCACCTGATAATGGGAAAAAAAAGCCTTTTTTTTTCCCCACATGTTAAGACCCAAACAAATTTAAAAAAAACCTCTTTTAAACTATATAGGTCAGAAGAAAATAAAATAAACACATTCAGTTTTACACATTTACCAAAATGTCCTGTTATGTATGTTTTCCTTTAAAACCTAAGGAGTGACAACAGGCACTAATGCTAAGGAGCAATACTGTTCCATAAATTTAAGAATTAATTCTCTTCAACATCCAACAATTTTCCCAGAGTTCCTACAAAATGTAAATACTTACAACCAACCTAACACAGTCCTTTTACTGGGTTAGCACCCAAACCGTTAAACTGTTTCCAAGATAAAGATTAAACTAAAATTAGATGTCTGTACATGGGCTTGTTAAGGAGGCACCTAAAACTCCATTATCATCAAAGAAGACAGCAGAAACCAAGGTCTCAATCATTTAAGGACAGAGGTTTCCAGCATTACTTGTGATCCCCCACTCTATCCCATCTGCCTTCCATCCACTGCCCCAAAAGTTGTGTGTCCATACATCCTGTGTCATATCTGCCAGCCTTGTATGGAGCTGTCACATACACCAGGACATCCTCAAAACCATAGACACTTATGTATGAACAACCACATCAAGCTCTTAATGGAGCTAAGAAATCAATTCAGGAGGATCAGCCACAAAGTATTTACTTTAGGGTGAAATGTTTTGCTCTAAGCTACAACTGACTACATTCACCAGGGACTTGATTCAGTTTCTCCCAACCACATGCCTGTGGCCATTTGAGGTCCCATAGGACACTTGCCTTGCCTCCAGTTGCAACTACAGAAAGCTAGAAGCCTCCCAGAATATGCATCTCAGTAACTCTAGAACTGCATTCGTATGCAACCGAACCAGACTTCTGCTGAGTATATTAACAACAAATGCCCTGCAGACACCTACACATACACACCTAAGCTCAGACAAATTCATTTAGAACTGAATCCTTTTCTGCATAAATATTGTCCAGTTGGGAAGAGTTAATATGGCTTTCATAGAATTCCACAATTTTGTAGAATCATGCTTCTTTGAAGGCATCAGTAAAGGTATGGATGACAGAAATTAAAATTATATATTCCAGTTAGGCATCCAACACAAACCCCCAACAAAGGCATTTAAGGAAACCTGGTAACCTTACATAAGAACAAAGGTCTTTGCAGAGATAATTAATTGGGTAAAAGATAGAAAACAGAGATAGGAGGAAATGGCTAGTTCCCACAATAGAAAAAAGGTTTCCATAGATTTCTGTAGGTACCTGTGCTGGACTGCCCAAAGTGCTTATAAAAGAGTTGGAAAAGGAGACTAATCTGTGAGATGATAAAGTTTTCTGATGATACTACGTTATTCTAGACATTAAGACAGTTCATCTGTGTAGAACTGCAGAATGCACTTTGAAGAAATAGTGATTGACAATAGTGGTGACAAACACAATCAAGTATATAACCCTGAAGTGACGTATGTGGAAAAAAAAGAATTTCACATGTACAAGTTGAGTTCTGAGCTAACAAATGCAGTTTAGGATTGATATCTTGGGGTTATGACAGTCAGTTTTACTGAAATGCCAGCTTAATCTGAGTAGCAGGAAGTAAATAAAATGTTAGGAGTCAAAGGGATCAAAAAGAGAATAAAAGACATAATATATGCTAAAGACATAAATATGCTTCACATAAATCCATGGTTTGTGTAGCATATGAAGGCACAGACTCAATTGCAGTGAAATCAGAGACCCTTTATTGAGAAATTGTGCAAGTTTTTCTAGAGCTTGGTCCGGATAGAAGTTCCATTGTAACTCTCCATCACGGCAGGAAGTATAAGCCTCATACGTTCTTTATAATCAATTAAAAGAGAGATCATGTGCTGATCACGAACCTCTCACACCAAGTTCAGCCTTGTAGCTTTCTCAGCAAAAACAGCTCAGCAGTTCTCGCTTCCTTATTCTGTCACAACACCATCATTGTCCACAGTTCATTCGTATCTTAAAAATTGTACAAAACTCTGTTGGCCCCACAGAAAATGATTATTGCAAAACCAGAAAAGACTTACCATATGGCAACAAGGATGATTAAAGTTATCAGCAGGCTTATATATAAGAAAAAATCAGGTAAACTAAAACTCTTCAGTGTAGAAAAAAGATGGCTGATATGGGACATAACAAAGGAGAATATAAATGTGTGTCATGAAAAGGAAGAACAGACACTTACTGTTCCATATCTCTTCCAATCTAAGAATTAAATGGTATGAAGTTAAGACATGGCAGGTGAAAAACAAATAAAAGGAGGGGTCCTTCATGAAACAGGGAATCAATCTACACTTCCACAAGGCTGTGGAAGAGAAAACCAATGAATGTTATTACATGCTCAGGAACCACATAAAACTCAAAAAGGTTCTGTTTGGGAAAACATCTAATATGATACCCCAATTTTACATTTTCCCCCAGGCAGCTACTCTACCGCTGGAGACAAAATACTGCACTACATGGACCACTGCCCTGATCCCATACGGCCACTGCATGTTCTAAGCCAGTTACATTAAATACGTTTCCATAGTAGAAAGCAATTACATTTTTTGATAGTTGTTGTTCTGGATATGATAAAATAGTATCTTACCCCTTCTTTTCGTTCACGTAGGTTTAAATATTTTAAATTGTCTTCTGCTATTTCCTCTACAGTCTGCGGCCTAATCACTAATGTTTCCATGCCATCAGTGAGAAATGAAGAAACATCACACAGGTGAGCTATAAAGTTAGAAAACAAAGTTATCATGGACAAAATATTTGTAGCAATAAATATGCAAGTCAGAAAAATGTACTGTGATACAACATTGTCCTAAGATATGATACTGTGCACAAAGTATTTGCTTAAAACATTGTAGACCCCAATTTTACATGCTGCTTCAACAAAAATGGCAGATTTGTGTTTACACATAGCTTTTTAAATGTACTCCACTGTGTTCAGTGTCTGACTTTGACTCTAAGTAGCAGAGTCCCTTCTGACAAACATAAATACACAATGCACTTACTTACACACTTCTAAAATCTGCATAGGTCTCTTCTGGGTAAGTGGCGAAAAACAGATGTTAAAATTGCTTTTGGAGTATTTGGTAGTTTGGGTTTTTTTTTGTTTGTTGGTTTTTTAAAAAAGAATCTAACTAAAGCCATCTTGCTTTAAATATTTAGAAGATTCAGACACAAAGATTGATTAAGCTGTAATGTTGCATTTTCCTACCAAGGCAGATCTTTTTGGTACTGAGAAAGGAGCTGCACAATTCTAGGGAATAATACATCTCCCAGGAAACAATTAATCTTTTGGGCTATGGAAATAATTTGCTTTCTGCAGAACCTCGGTTTCCTGTGCTGGTTGTTGCATTTAAGGCACAAAGCACTGGTATTTCTCACCATCTACACCTTATTTCATTTTGTCTACTTGTTCCGCATATAGATAGACCAACAAAAAATAAGGAAATATTTTGCACTGTTTAACACACTGCATTTGACAATCTCAGTGACAACTCTGTGGAACTAGTCTAGATTATCTAAGACTCATGAAGTACCTCAATTTCTGAAGAGAAAAATCTAATAATATTTTTAACTACAACATTTCATGATGCGTCCTCCAATTACCCTCAAATGCCTAAGAAATATTCCACCCTCAAACATCAAAGACATTTTCCACTCTGAAAAAACAAAGACATTTTCCTTCAGACAAAAGAAACAAGCAAAATAATATTCTTGTGCATCCAGAACAGATGTGGCCAACACAAGTGAGTGGGAAAGATGCACATGGACATCAAGGGGTCTTAGCTTAGGCCTACAGTGAAAAATTAGTAACAGATTACTTTCACTGCACTATGATTTCTGCAGCTCACTGTGCCCAAGAGTAAAGTATTTCTTAAAGAGTATTTACATTAACACAATATCCACAAGTACAACAGAAACAAAAAAATACTATTCATTAAAGTTACTTACCTTGAATAGATTTTCTCAAAGAAATGACAAGAACATC
The DNA here is from genome assembly GCA_033124195.1 of Coracias cyanogaster. Taxonomy (NCBI): domain Eukaryota; kingdom Metazoa; phylum Chordata; class Aves; order Coraciiformes; family Coraciidae; genus Coracias; species Coracias cyanogaster. Next base: position 7,847 of record JAVSBS010008300.1, on the reverse strand, counting down.
ATACAACTTCTGGATGAAATCATCAATTACAGTTTTCACAGGGTTGCAGTTAACAGTTATACAATCTATCCTGATAGTGCTTCATGACAAAAGATTAAAAAATAGCAAATATTCAGTAGTATACTTATAAGTCAATATCTCTAAGATCTATGCACATCTATAGTTTATCTTGATTTTGTAACCTAGTAAGAAAAAAATTCCTTCATAATTCTACAAATAAAAGCTATAGCTTATTGTGAAAATTACTCATAGTATTGAAATACTTATAACCACTATGCAACATCACATAACTGCAGTTATGAGTGCTAAGATCTGCTACTCCAAATAGAAAATCACATGATTTTATGTAACTGGCATCACTAAATTCAAAGGGATTATTTCTATACTCAAAAAGAATAATATTTTCATTATTTGTACAGTCATTTCATTCAATCTCTCATTACTAACTCAGGCTTCAATAATCCTAAGAACATAAGAAAAGCTATTTCAATGCCCCCTATCTAGTACCTCACAGTGACCACAAAGCGGATGCCTAAAGAACGCTAAAAAAAAGGGCTACCAGATTTGATACCTTCCTGAGTAACCTCTCTCAACACCAATTGCTTTCAACTCATGGCATTTCATAACCACAGGTGGTTTCTGGCTGTAAGACACATGAGTTAATTTCTCTTCTGTTCACCCAAGTCTGTCCGAAACTCATTAAAATCTTTACTACTCAGAATATCACTTAGCCAACAAGTTCTGCCAGGTCATTCTCTTGCATGAAACGTCACCTCTTTTTCCTTGTTCTGAACATGACTCCCACCAATTCCATTTGAGCGCTCTAACCACGCAATACACTAAATTCCACATGAATACATGTAAGAACAAAAGCCTACACTAACATATTTTAAACTCTAAAGAGATAATCAAGTGTTTCAATACAGGAATTATTTCATGTATAAACATTTACTAAGTCTGCTCCTAAGTCACATGTATTCCAGTCACATATACAGGATTTAGCTCAAACAAATGTTGAAATATCACCATGTTTTGAGGTACTTCAGAATCAGCCCTGAATTTTGAGGGCGCTTCCCATAACATCAAAGGAAGACATTAAAAGTTTTCAAAGAAGGCTGCACAGATAAAAAGGAAGGAGTGTCTCAAAATAAAACTGAAAAAAATCTAAACATTTAACAAGTACAAGTACACCACTTGAAATTCTGTCTATATCGCCACATAAAAAGAATATTTCTATTTTACTGTTACCTTTAAAGTATCTGATGGAATACGTTATTCAAACAAAACAACAGAGTTACACTATACCTTGGAAGACGTTCTGCTTCTTTCCCTCTCACTTTTAATGCTTTGAAGTTCTTTTCCCAGTCCTGTTTGCTAGAAAGATGTGTCTTCACCATAGTTTCCATATCTACTTGGCCAATTACGATCCAGTCCTTTTCAACATTATTTTTGATTTCATGGAAAAGAAATATTTTCCAGACTAAAAAACTGTTTCTCAATAATATTAAAATATTTAATAATGTTTTCAAGCTACATTCTCTTTAACTTTAGTGTTCGTTCAATTACTTACAGATTCTCTCAGTGCAAAAATCAGGAGGTACAAAATGGTTTGACATATTCACATATTTAAGGATAGTTAAAAGAGATTTTGAACAAGAGTAAAAACCAGCTATAACATGGAGGTTTTAATGAGAACTGTACATATGCTTCAAGCTAGGTATGTACTTAAGTGGTTAGCTTGACATGGATGGACTTAGTAAGCTTTTGCTTATACGCCTTGCAGAAAAGGACAATAATGCACAAATGTCATTGCTCAGTTACTTCTGGAATGTCTGAAGCCTAAAATGATAAATTAAAAAAAAAAAAACCAAAAAAACCCAACCAAAACAGGAGTCAGTAAAATATTGAAAATACCTTGAATTGATTAGAAATGTCTGACAGCCTTCTGAACAAATCCTCTGCTTTACCGAAAGCAGTCAGAAATCCATTGGCATTTCTTTCGGTCATAACAGTGAATATAGACGACTCTTCTGCTTCACTTACTCCCCTAAACTGATTAGGAATGGAGATGAATCTCTTCATTTCCCTGTAATATCTTGCTCGTACTTCTTCAAATGGAGGTCTGAATTGCAACTGGCCTTGCCTAGAAAGTGAAACAAATCATAAAATACCTACTATTTGAATGCAATTTGAGCCAAGATACTTTTTAATAGGAAAAAATAAAATAGCTTACTTGAATGTTAGATCAATATTTATTTCTGGTAAATTCTCATTGAGTGCTTCTAAGCCCATTTGATACTGATGCTCCAGAGCTTTGTAAAGTTGATGATTCCAGTGCTGTCTCCAAGCTTTCATATCACATGATTTGAAACCCTAAAATTTAACAATTTTTTTGTTATTTTTCAAACTATAATTATGAAACTGAGCACAGTACAGTACCTGAAGACCAGGATCTTAATGAAATTCAGAGAAGTATCACACCACTGGGACAGGCTCCCCATGGAAGTAGTGATGGGACCAAGCCTGTCAGAGTTCAAGGAGTATATGAACGATGCTTTTAGTCGTATGGTTTAGTTTTAGGTAGTCCTGCGAGGAGCAGGGAGTTGGACTCAGTGATCCTTGTGGGTCCCTTCCAACCCGAGATATTCTATGATCCTATGACCAGTTTGAGTATTAAAAATATGTAGAGCTATTACATTTATTTCAAATTAAAAAACCAGCCAAATCAAACCAGTCTCTATAGCAGTTCAGCATAACAACGACACTGAGATTCATCGCCCCTTAGTTTACTATAAGATTCTTCAAGTATATACCAAAATGCATGGAACTCTGCTAGAAATAAGACACAGAGCTGACTGAATGAGAGATCTAAACCTGTATCACTCCTTTTACCTTCTTACCAATCTTTATTAAAGCAAATATAGACTATTAATTTTCACAAAATATACTGACTTCAAGACAGAAATTTGCAAACTGATGTTGTTTGAGTCTTAAATCTTGACAACTGTTGAGAAGTCAAATGTTCACATTTTGCAATATGATAATGAAACCCTGCCTGTGACTCGAGGCTGGCAAAACCAGTTCTGAGCTCCTGGAGTCCATCTTTCCAACGCTGCTGCTGCCGAAGTAGATCAATATTCATAAGTGATATAACCTGTTAAAAGAATTTTAAAGGATAATAAACATTCATCACTACATAGATGAAAGAATGAGTAAAATAAGTATAAGAGATGTGATTTCAATTTCAGCTAGAAAATATACCTTTTCAATGAAGTTTGTGTGCCACTTTCTTAGTTTTCTATTCTCAGTGGAAAGTCGTTCAGCAGCAGCTTGGAGTTTTTGGATATAAGCTTCCAATTCTCTAGGATTATCCCACGTTATCTGAGCTTTTCCTCCAGGACCAGATTTTGAATGCTTGAAAATCATATAAACTTTGTAAGATTTAATGACAAATAGAGTCTATCAGCCAGCACACATGAAGTGGTATTATGAGAAAGATGTGTTTACTCCTAGTAAAAATTGGAGGACTTCCCTCTTGCTACTGGACAATAGGCATCATAATCTGGCATCGCAGATGTGGGCATATCATTATAGCTACATCAATGCACTGGTGAAGGATTAATACCAGACTCTTAAGAGAGCCTGAAATAAATTCACTGATGTTGAGACTCCTGCCCCATACACATAAACAGGTATCTTAAGCTGAGAGGACACCTTAAACATTTCTTAATACTAATTACATTCCTGAATACTAATTTATCTCCAGAATAAAGTATATATACCAAAATAGACCAAAGTAATATTTTTTAATACTGTTAAAACAGGAGTTACATTCCCAAGTATTAAGGAATTGACCACACTGTGGTTCCTATGTAAATTCAAACACTAAAAATAATTCCTGAGATGACACATTAATATCCAATGTAAAAAGAAGTAAGCAGTTCTTTAAATGACAATATTAAAAAAAAAGGCCCAATGATTTCAATAAATGCTAATTAAACAGATAGTGTTGCTTGTACGGGAAGGCTGTAGTTTGAAAGTCCAGCAATAAACACAGAAAAAGTAGCACAGAATATGCACAGATACCATTGAAATTAAAAATATAAAGAGAGGAAACTCTTTCACCTTAATTATCTGTTCAAATGCTAGGGCAGATTGTAACATCATTGGCTTCTGACTCTCAATCATTTGTTGATCAATAGAATTATAAAAGTGTGCCACCTGTAAAAATGGAGAGATTAGATTTACCAGAACAGATGAAAATATGTATATGTCAATAAATGTAATGCAAGATATTTCTAAAAGTATTGCCCAATCAATACCATTAAGAAACAAGAAGTAACTAGACTAGTAAAACATTTACAAAAATAAAGTACATATGCAATGCTCATGTGAACCTATTTTCTTCTAGTGATGGATTCTAATAGCAAAAAAGACTGATTTACACATATCTGAGGTGATTATACTCCACCTTAAGTGAAATAGGTTCAGTCTCTGATTTATTTTAAATGGAACACTTGCACTATTTTATGTAAATGTAGGCATCTAATGCCATTTTAGAGGCCTTTAGGTATCCATGACATATGCCAAATTATGACATAAGACCTAAAACCCACCTATTTACTGCCAGATTGGCAGCTAAAGTAGGACAGATAACCTAAAAATCAGTTCAGTTGTCTACTCATAGACATCTAGTGCCTTTAGAGGTGACTAAGGTTTCCACTTGGGCACCTGCCAATGATGCAGATGCATGGGCATCATGGGGATCTTGTGTCATCCCTGCCTTAGCTGTGCAGTTATCTCATATACCAATGACACCTTGTGTGAAACTGAATTGAGCCTTTGTATCTACATACAAATTTTCACCAATATATACATATTTATTCTTGCATCTTACAGGAACAGAAGAAAACTCGATATGGTCTTTCAACTGAAATATAAGACAAATAACTACTTATTTTTGACTGGACTTGATGTTACATAACTCCCTCAAATAATCAATAGCACATTTCCATTAAAATGGTTAATAAATTTTCATTTGAAAACTAGCAATGGTGAGGACAATCTGGTCCATTTTATGACATTTTCCCTCAGCTACAGTAATCAGAAACTGAGATTAAAACCAGGAGATAATTAATTACTTGTCTTACTTTAGTATATTCACACAGTAACTTCACTTGGCTTTAATACTACAATTCGTTTGGTTTCAGAAAATGACACATTCCAAAATGGTAAAGCATTTTTTAATCTTTGTTCTCTTTTAAGGACTTAGCTGATTTGCTCAAGTCACTTCCATACAGAAAAACACAAGCTAAAAGCTTAACCACACCAGCCAGAGAAGATAATAGTCTAGAAAAGTTCTACAACTAAAGCTGGGAAGTCAGAACAGGAAGCTGTTATGGCATTTAATCTTATACCTGTTTGAGGATGACTGCCTGCTTACAGAACTTTTGCGCAGTGTTTGCAGCTTGCTGTATTTTAGCTGGTATAGCGAAACCAAGTGCTGATAGCTGACGTACTTCTCTTAGGAGAGTCACCAAACGATCCGAATAAAGTATATTTAATGTTCCAAATTTGTGATCCAACTCCATTACAGGACTATTAGCTTGGATGCTAAATCAAAATAAAATTAAACAGATTATTTAATATAATTTGATGTTATCTTTTCTTAGGTGCATTTTATAATAATACAATAAACAATTCTTAAAATGTCATACTATTACATTCTTCAAGGTTTATTAACACTTTAATTAACTCACAAACCATTTCAGTAACCTTTCTCTTAATTCAAAGCCAGTGAAGACAAGAAGAAATGAACAATGCCTATTGGTTTGGCGCACAAAGTTTTTCTGGCTTATTACAATAGTTAACATGTAACTCACAGCTAGACAGTATTTCTCAAATACAGTGGATCCATCACACTCACTCAAGCAAGCTCTTTACAGGCCCCAGGCTTCTGCACTGCAAAGGGGAAGAAGTTCTTTGAGGGAATCAATCCAAGAACCAGAACTTGGATCAGTGGAACACTTTGGTATACGCAATCAGGTACTAATAAGAACATCAGCCTATATTTAGATTTTATTCTAATTTCTTTTTTTACTGTAGTAATGATTCTACCACTATCCTCCTAGGCCTCTTTCATAAAAGCTGCAGTTTTACTTTTTTTTCCACTTTTCTCATCTTTTTCTGATGCCCACAGCCATTGCATTCTGCTTTACAGAGAGTTACCTTTTTACTTTTCAATTAATCTCGTCACATCTTTTAAAATCTCACATTAACAAAATTTTATGGTACTAATACATTAGATGGCTGTTATATACTGGAGTGCAGAATCTGCTTATTTGTTATATATTAGTGTTTTTCATAAAATAGAAGTTCACACATAAGTATCAAATCCTGTATCCTCTGAAACTGTGGAGAAAGTCTTTCTTCAAAGAAAGTTCACAACACTCAGAGATGCAGACAGAAGCTATGTGGCCAATCAACAATAACGGTTACAATACACTGTAATATCCCATGGAGTAATCTCATTATTTTGAGGAATACAATTCATGAGGTTTAAATTTATTTTCTTACCCTTCTTTCATCTGCTCTATCCAGACTGCTGAATTTCTTGTGAATAACAATTCATTTGTTACTCTACACGTGTCCCCTCTGTATCACAGCTATACTCTAATCTCATCTGGTTCCTAGGCATTATCACTATATGGATTACAATGGATAACAAGCAGTAACAATGAGCAAATCAAGCATGACTTTCATTCCAGGTGTTAATAGAAACTGCAAGATGAGTTATTAACACTGTCCTGTATACTTCACCTTCCTAACCAGGCCTGGCAGGATGATGAAATGATAATAAACTTTTCCATTTTGTTTGTCCACTCATTCTCAATTCAGCAACATTTTTCATTTCCTTCACCAAGTTCCATTGCATTACACCACACTACAGATTTCAGCATAAACATTAGGTAAAAAAAAAAATGTATTTACCAAAGTCCTGACTTGGGATTTGATAATTCCGATTGGATATTCCTAGACCAATCATCAAATTGCTCTTGTTCATATACTTTTAACTGTTCCAGAAAAGAATCTGCACTTCGATGAAAAGTTTGGAATCCAGGTAAGTCAGACAGAAGAGCCTCTGACAGCTTGATAGCGTCATCCACCTTACACACCATTACAAAGAAAAGAAGCTTAACTTCCCAGTATTAAATCAGAAAAGAAGACTCATCACAATGAAAATCAGTGTTAAAAACATCCAAGTGGAATTCAAAAACTGATTAGGAAAAAAAAACGCGAATCCTGAACTGTGTCTCAGGTGTTTAAATTCCTGTTACAGTAAACAGGGTCTCAGTAAGTTGTCCACCACAAGTGTCTACCACTATTAAAGATAACCCAGAGCATCCCACTTGGGTCTTTAGTTACCTCTTCATAAATGTACTGATCTCCCATGCATCCTTTGTTGTATCTGTAAGGTCCATGCTCAAAGGTGAAATATGGGATTTCCCATTTGTGTGTGCGCAAATTAATCAAAACTCTAGTCAATACCGTCAGTGGAGATTTGAAAGCAACTAAAACATTTAGCACAGCCTAAGGCAGACACACATCTGAACTGCTCTCTAGGTCTTTAGCAGACCAAGCAGAAGAAATAACTGTGAAACCTGAGCTGCTGCTGTTCTCACTGTAGGACACATAACAAAGTTAACACCTTTAAGATTCCCATCCTTCATCACATTCAGCCAAAATGGGCCCTTGAGATTTCTGCAAATCACAGGTAAATGCCAAAAAATCAGTTGATAGTTATTATGGGATAAATAACTTCTATCCTCATTCATAGAATCATAGAA
>JAVSBS010008295.1:15439-26130 GCA_033124195.1 Coracias cyanogaster | reverse complement strand
GTGTGGCGCCCCCTAGATTGGGCGGTGCCAGCGACAGCTGGGCAGGCAGCAGCTTAGCTTGGTGCCAATCCCGCAGCATCGGTTTTTCCCCTCCTCACTGTGCTCGGGTTCAGGCTTCCCCCAGCAGTGGGAGGCATTTAGGATTCTTTTCTTGAAACGACATTCCTGGCAGCCAGGTGTCGGGTTTCTTTAAGCGGCATTCCCGGCAATGGGGGCCATAGCTTCTCCCCTCCCCCACCTCTGGCTCCAAACCTTTCGGCGTTTGAACTTCTCACAGTTCCAGAAGTGGCCAGCGGTGGTATGCGGGGGTGTTTCTGGCTCCTGTCATCGGCTCCTTCAGCTGCTTCTCCCTTAGCTGTTCCCCCCCCTCCACCCTCGGCTGCAAGGCCTGGGTGGGGGAAGGAAGGCAGAGCCTGGAGCAGTGACCTTCCTCCCTGGATGTCGCCGTGGAAAAAAAGAATGTTTGTTTTCCTTTAAGCTTTTATATCTTGCCGTGTCTGATATCATTCCGGCTTCTGGAAGATTCCCTGATGATTCATGGGAGTTGTAGTTTAAGCTGACTTAAAAAGATATTTTAAAATGGCAGTTCACCACATTACGGAATCCACAAAAAAGAGTGAGAAAGGACTATCCTTACAATACAATGAAATTTAAAAAACAAAACCAACCAAACAAACAACCCCCACCTTTTCATCTACTTTCTAACTTGGGAGGAGGAAAGAGTCTGTAGCACCTAAGTTTCAATCATGTTTTTCTTTTCAATAAAAATTAACTAAATTCCTGAAGTGTCAACACAGGTAGTCTGTGCATCTCCAGAAGTGGACAAGAAGTAAAAATATTAAAAAGTTCAGCACCTCAGTCACAAGAATAAGCAGGTAAGATTCACAAAATAAGCATTCCTCTGTCTATTATACCTGAGAGAGGTTATTAGATCACGTTATTAAATCATGTTTAACAAGTGATTTGAGAATACAAAACTAGGATACAAAAACAGTGCTTCTCTTTTACAAATGGCTGTATCAAATTACTGAGATGTTGGAGATATAAGAAAAAAAAAAATTAAAATTCCACCTCTGTTGAGGTGACTATGGTATAAAGTCTCTACATTTCAGGAAAGTGTAGTGGTCCCAGGGCTTTTGATTAATCTGAGACAGAGTTTTCACTCAAGAATTTCAATTTTGTATGCAGTAATTAAATATACACAGATTCAGAGTGATATCCCAGCTGGAGGGGAGAAATATCCCAATGAATATATGTCTATTTTATTCAAAATGGAATGGAATCCTCAGACATTTCAGAAAACAATGTATTTTTACAGTCCTTTATTCCCAGTGTTTCCTCAATCATCTTTAAGTTCCCTGTTCACAAGGTTATTGTGGCTAGGATACAAGAATGTAATCACATTTTTAGTACAGGGATTTTTTAGGGAAAAAGTACTTGTTTACATACTTATTTACAGAAGATGAATCAGAGAAACTATCCGTGAAATACAGAAAATGACATCGATTACCAAAGCAGAATTTAGTGTCTATGTTCAGAAGAGCAGCAGAATTAATGTCCCTACAAAGCCCATGTGAAAAAGCCTGTAGTCCCACAGGTACACATGTCAAGAAGCACAGGTGTTAATAATCTAAACCATTTCCAGCTAAAACTGTTGAGAACTAGAAACAAGACATCTTTCATCTTATTTAGTTTTACAGACCTACAAGGTAGATGCTACCTTCCAAACTAGTTGTCTACTCAGACCCTGCCCCCCACAAATAAGTCACATGAATTGTGTACTGAATCATGAATCAGGTGCAGAGAAGGACAACGAAGCTGGTGAGGGGTCTGGAGAACCTCACATGAGGACCACCTGAGGGAACTGGGATTGTTTAGCTTAGAGAAGAGGAGGCTGAGAGGAGATCTTGTTGCTCTCTAAAACTACCTAAAAGGAGATTGTAGTGAGGCTGGTGATAGTCTCTCCTCCCAGGTATCTAATGACAGGATGAGAGGTAATAACCTCAAGTTGTGCCAGGGGAGGTTTAGATTGGATGTCAGGAAGAAGTTTTTTACTGAAAGAGTGGTTAGCCATTGGAACAGGCTGCCCAGGGAAGTGTTGGAGTCAGCATACCTAGAGGTGTTAAAAAAACAGATAGATGTGGTGCTTTGAGACATGGTCTAGGCGTTGGGGAGATGCTAGACAAAGGTTGGACTATATGATACTAGAGGCCTTTTCCAACCTAAATGATTCTATGGTTCTATGCATTGGAAATGCTTACTTATTTGTATTGACTAGCTTACATGAGATGTCTAAAAACCTGCATATAAGATTTTAAGCCAGTTGAATTTTATTTCAAGCATCCTCATTTCTGCATCTTTTGAAAACCTTAATGTGGTAGATATCTTAAAAGAACACCTTACACTGAGACCATTTGTCAAAACAAAATTAGAAAAGATGGTGTTCCTAACATAATTGTCTAGTAATTTGAGGTATATGTCAGGAATTGATCTTGAGAAAATCGAGCAAAATGAAAAATGACTTGACAACCTACTGCTTAAGTCGTTCCACTGATTGTAGAATCTTTATTCGTTCACTATGTCCTGTGTTATTCTAGAATAGGGATGGAGGATAGTTTTATTTTTAATCTGAGGACTCTCACAGGAGGAGGCAAATGTTTCTTCTTTCCTTAGCTCATGTGGGTGAATATGAATGAGGCCTTGGTTTCATCACCTTCTTTCCACCCATACATCCAGGCTTCCTGACATACTAATTTTCAGCCTAGGCATTCTAAGTAGTTGAACTCCTTTCTACCCTGCCCCTACCATCACTGTGTACTCCACTTTCTTTTGCAGACTGGTGCCCAAAGAAATTGATTGGCTTTTCTGTAGCACAGAAACACACTTTGGGCACGTGTTGATTTTGACTGAATTAATTTTCTTCATAGTAGCTAGTATGGGGCTATGTTTTGGAACTGTGTTGAAAACAGCATTGATAACCCAAAGATGTTTGGTTATTGCTGAGTAGTGCTTAAACAGAGTTAAGGCCTTTTCTGCTTCTCACCCCACCAGCACCAGAAGTTGGAAAGGAACACAGCTGGGACATCTGACCCCAGCTGACCAAAGGGATATTCCATACCATATGACATCATACTCATCATAAAAAGCTGGAGGAAGAAGGAGGAAGGGTGACATGTTCAGAGTTATGGCATTTGCCTTCCCAAGCAACCATTAAGTGTAATGGAGCCCTGCTTTCCTGGAGGTGGCTGAACACCTGCCTGTCAATGGGAAATGGTGAATGAATTGTTTGTTTTGCTTTGCTTGTTCATATGTGGCTTCTGCTTTAATTATTAAACTGTCTTCCTCATTTTTACTCTTCTGATTCTCTTCCCCATCCCACTGTAGGGAATAAGAGAGTGGCTGTATAGTGCTTAGTCACCAGGTGGGTTTAAACCATGATAGGGCATTTCAGAATTCTGAGTTTCCAGAGCTGCAGATATAAGACTTAGTAAATGTGTAACACTGAGTATACAACTGATTGTGAAGGAGGAACTTTTCATTCTGATTATTGACAGGGTGACAGAGCACTGGAATGGACTGCCCAGGGAGATTGTGGAGTCTCCTTCTCTGGAGACTTTCAAGACCCATCTGGACATGTTCCTGTGTGATCTTACCTAGGTGAATCTGCTTTGGCAGGTGGGTTGGACTAGATGATCTCTAGAGGTCCCTTCTAACCCCTACCATTCCATGATTCTGTGATTATTAAAGTCTCTAAAATGAAGAAAGATAAAACAATAGGAGGGGGGAAGGAGAGGGAAGGAGGAGGGGAGAAAGGGGGAAAGGAAAGAAGGAAGGGAGGAAAGGGGTGTGGGGGGAGCATTGTAGTGAGACTGAAGTCACCTAGGAATTAAAACAGGCAACAACACAAGGAAGATACAGAAACTCTAAGACAAGAAGCAAAGAGGAAGACAGCAAGAAGCTGTGTCTCAGGAGAGAGCAAGAAGCACCCTGTTCCGAGGCAAAAGAGCTAGCAGGCAGATAAGAGCACATAGTGGTGTTACCAGAGAAGGATACTGACTTTGTGAGGTGTATAGCATTTATAGATTAATAGTTTATACAGACTGTAATATATTATTCAAATAGTGAGGCAGATACAGTTATGTCAAAGCAGTATTTAACAGTGAGATACACATAAGATAGTTATGGTAATGGCTGAAAAAAAAAATAATGTAGCAATACACAGTCACAGTAGCTAGTAGTAGCAGAGTACTAGGATTATGCATTTCTAAATCTGTGAGTTCTCGTAACCTCTAAGGCCCAGAAGACTCCTGTATGATTCCCTGGAGACCCTGCTGATGGCAAGGATCCCACAGACATTCTAGCTAGAGCACCAAGGTGTCCCGGAGAAGGTGTTTGCCTTTCATGCTGCTAGGGTTGTTAATGCCAGTCCTTCTGCTGGTACATGTTTGTAATTATTTTGCCTGTTCATTTCCTAAAAATCCCTGGACCTGTGCATGACCTTTTGAACTTTACTTCCACAAAGTCTCCACAGAGTTTGTTCCTTATCCCTTCCTCATCATTTCTAGAACTGATCCAAAGATAATAATTTTTTTTTGTTCTCATCCTACAGCACTTTCCCCAGATTGTGGTTCCCAAAACAGACCCAGAGGTAACCAATTCTTTTGATCTCATTCTGGAGCTGCCTTAACCTTTGTATCATATTATCCATCATCTGCTCTGTTACTTTACTTTAATCAGCAATACATTCAAATTGTAGTTTCATTACAGTCTTACATATTTTCCAAGTCAGCACTTCTGTGCTTTTTTTTGTCTCACTACAAGCAATACTAAACAGGGTTAGCACTGCTGTGCAAAGGCCCACCTCAGATCAACTTATCTTCTTTCCTGTGCTATAGGTCTTAAAGTTTCCTCTTACAAGGTGGCACTTCCTCCCTTTAATGAGAGATAATCAGGAAACAGAAAGTCTTAAGTAGTACTGGGGATGATGAAAATACAGTGATTAGGTTTATGCTTAATCTAATATTATGCTAGTCCCGACCCACTACTATGTGTATTATTAATGAATAATTTCTGCATATTATTGTGTGAAGGATTCTACTTTGCTTTTCCTTTTCCTTACCCATTTTTCTCTTTGCATTTGTCTCTGCTTTTTAAATTTTATTTCTTTTTTCTTTTTCTTCCTTTTCTTTTTGTTTATATCTTTCTCTTTCATTTTATTTTATTTTTTATAAATACTTCTTTTTCCTTACAGTCCCTTGAATACACTACTGAATTTCACCAAAATTTTCTTAGAATTGTTTTAGTTCTTTGCTGTTACTTTCATGAGAGACTTAATAGAAGAAATAATTAATTTTTATGACTCAGAAAGCAGTATGTTTTATAACTTACAAACGAAGTAAATATATCCTTTCTAAACTAGATCTAGTCATTTGTTGGCCTTGATGATCTTGATTTGGAATGAAATGCCATGGAATAGAGCATGAGACGTCCTAAAGGAGCTTCCATCAGCGTTTGTGCCTCGCTTAAGGGTGTCTTAATGTTCTAATAAGATAAATATCATTGGGGGTTAGGATTCTGCCATTGTCAAGCATTTCAAAAATGCTCAATTCAAAACATTTATTTCGTTTGGGCTGTGCAATGTTCAGTATGAGATGGTTTTATGTAGTAGGTTTTATGATAAGTCAGATAAGAGGACAGTCAACCAAAAAGACTAAATGAAGAATCAGGCTTCTTAGAGATTTTTCTGCCTGGCCTTTATTGCTGTTTTTTCATCATAATAATCATAAGATTATAAAAGAAAATAAAAAATAACAGAATAGGAAAACAAAAAAAGAACCAAAACCACAGAACTCCAATCAAACAAAAAACTCCTAGACAACCCAGGTTTATATCTAAAATAAATTTGAGTTTCCTTTCTTTGTAACGTCCAAAAGGAAAGACTTTTGTTAATGACCAAAGAAATGCAAAACCCTAATTCCTCTAATGGTTTTAGAAAGTAAAGAGAAGTGCCTGCATAGATATGGCCGTATCAGAACTAAATGCTAGAGTTCAGAATTCCAGTTAGTTTCTATATATTGACTTAAAATGACACACTGGCTATTTTTTAAAATATGCAATGAGAGAGAGAGCAACTTAACATTTTATTAGAATTAACAGATTAAATGGTCCTTACAGGACAATATAAAGACTATTTCAAGAACTCTGGAAAAAAAAAGAACAACTTGTATGCAGCTGTACTGGGGAAGAAATACTTCAAGGATCTTGCCGGAAAATTGGGTCTTTGTGAAAGAAGACGATCAAGCAAGGAAGGCTAAATTTGGTGGGGTTTTTTTTCTTCTGTTGAGCTGCATGGTTGTCAGCCAAAGAGGCAGAGAGCGCTCCTTGTTCTTGAGCTGTTTGGGTTTTGTCAGTATCCCATCCCGAGAACTCTTTTCCCATCTTTCTCCTTTTCTCATCTGGCTGGCCTTCACTCTCCTCTTCCAAGATCAGTTTTTTCTTGCAGTTTCTCTGTTTTTCCTGTGAAGACCCTAGAAAGTTTTTCATTCAATAGTATTTTTAGACAGGTGAAAACATGATAAAGTTGAATTAATTCTTCTCTTAATCAAATATAGCTTATACGACCTTCTTTCCCCGTCCAAGCTCTGCAGATGTTCACTTTCCAAAGTGACTGGAGGGACCTAAAATGGACATGTAGAAGTTACCTTAGGCAAGGGTCTAGCTGTAACAGGAAGCGATAGTTTGCCAAACTGCTACCTTAGCGCTTCAAGGCAAATCCCTTGGATGGGTTTGCTCAGCCCATCTGCACCAGTTCTGGCAGGAACATTGCACAGAGTGCAATGGTCGGCATCCATGAACCTTACCCTGCACTTTTGAAGAGCTGCAGGCTGATGGATGACCTTGAATCACATGCAGCAGCATTCTCAAGTTCTGAGATGAGACATTTTTGTTGTCACACTGTCTGCATCTGAAGTTTCTGCTGCTACCCTTGGTGCTAGTGACTACTGGCCTGGTGCACCAACAAGCCTAGACAACTTACCCCCAAAGGGTTCCTCATATCTCTCAATGAGGAAGTACATCAGCTGTGTCACCCTCACACAGCAGGCAACAACATGCAAAAATCAATTTTCAGTGTTCCACAGGACCAGTATTATAGGAGGTATATGATGCAGACTACAGCAGTAATTTGTGCTCACTATCAACTTTATATTTAACTTCTCATTTCTTGTAGCTATGAGGAATCTTAGATACATTACACTGCTCTAATTTCATTTCACATACATTGTGTGGAGGTTTTGTTCCTTTTGTATTATTTTTTTTTTAAACCTACAGACCATTTCAAAGCCTGGGAAAGGCTTGTATTTGTATTTCTATGGTCCTCAGCACCGCCTGGCCTGGGGAGGAGGCTTGCTTCTTTCTATCAAGGAGTCCATGTGTCTCTGTCTCCGTTAAACAGAATTTCCAGCTCAGGTGTCATGGAGAAAGCAGATTGAGTCTCACACCTATTTCCTTCAGTATGTTAGATGGCACAGCATAACTGAGGTAAGGAATAACCTGGAGTATTTAAGGTCATTAATACATGACTATATCAAACCTCTGGGTACTGTAGGCTGATCACCCTCATTAACCAGTTATTTTATATACCTTTTGAGCTGTAGTTCCTTTTAACCGACTTAGAATGACATTTCAAAATGGTGGGTCTGTTTCTCACATCTTAAATCATACAGTAATGACTCTGTCATTACTCCACTATCTATTTAAAGAAATGCATTTTCCACCACAAGCATATGAAGTCCAAACTCCAGAGATTACAGAAGCACTGGATAGCAAAAGTTTTATTTATTTGCTGACAGTTTACTTTGAAATACGTGCCACATTCTGTAAAAATTCAGCTCAGCAGCAGAGAGTAATTTGGAGAGGAAGGCTTACCTTGGCTGCTGCACTGTGGACAAGGAAATTGAACCTGCCTTCAGAGTAAATGAGTGTGCAGAGATGGAAAAAGTTTCTGAAGTTCAAGATGGGGGAAGGAAGGAATGAGATAGTAATGAAGGGGGGAAATACTGAGACAGTAATCCACAGTCAAAATGCAGAAATAATGGAGAAAGAGAGAGAAGGAGAGAGAAGATTATATACGAAGAAAGAAAACTAATTTTTTTTACACACTCTAAAGGAGTTGTGTGGAGTTTTCCACAACCCAGGAAGCCATTAAGAATTATTGGGCTAAGAACAGGACTGAAGACAATGCCCTATCCTGCGAAGACTGGCATGGTGAGCTAGAGGGGAAGTTCTTTCTAAATAATCTCTATTTTTATCCTTTTGCTCTGAGTTTATTTATTTGAAAAACTTATCTTTTCCTTCTTGTGTTCAAACAAAACTTAGCTTTAAGCATTCAAAATTCTTTCAGTGTATTTTATGGTGCTCTTTGGAAAAAATACTGAGTACATCTGCGTCACAATACTGACCGATAAAAGATTTCCTCATAACAAACAAGAAAAATAAAAACCTTTGTGCAGATAATATGAAGAGAGAGAAACATGGAATATATTTTTCATGAATTAACTTCAGTGAAAAATCCAAGACTCTCTAGTATTAAGAATCACAGTATGCTTAGCGAAAGTGAATAAAAGTTACAGATACAAGTTAGATCAGTCGAGGTGTATGGGAATATCAATGGTACATTGAAAAATTATTTAGGCTGACTATATTCTAACCATGGCAGCTTCAAATTTTCACAATTTAGTTTATTGGTCTAAGAGGTGGCAAATACAGCTGAAAGGAACTGTGAAGTTGTATATATAATAATATGTCCATATATAAAAATAATGTTTGCATTAGTAAACAGCAGAAAAACAGAACTACAAAATATTTTGTGCGTCTGTGATATAAAAATTAAGAGAAGACAGACCTACTTTCTTTGCCCCCAAAAAAGAAACTGGACACACCAGTAGTATATTTCCCAATTGAGCAGCAAGCGTTTCACATTGCACATAGTTTTTTGCTACATTTGGTACAGTAATCTCTATCAAGGGGTAAATTGACTTTCCCTTTACAGATCATTAACAGCTGCAATCTGGCCAATAGAGCTTGCATGAACTGGTTCTAGATTGTCTCTAAGTTTAGACATGAGTTCAATCAGCATTGTAAAGCACACTAAATAAAAAAAAATATTTCCTTGAACTGTAATGTACCACTTTTTGGCTTGTAACTAAAATAAATACTTTTCTATATTATTGCTGCATCATTTAAACTTTTCATTTACAAAGAATTTGTGTTTTCAAATATATAAAATGTGCATGTCCTAACAATATGTTATGACAATGAACAGATTCTCAGGAGATCAAAAAGAATCTAATCCACATTATCCCTGTATCCACATTCTGGTAAGGATCATCCTAAATATTTGACTGTCTTAGAACAAGTACAAGCTTGACTTCTGAATTAACAAGCCAGGAGACAAAGAATTAGATGCACAGGTAAAGTAGTTTATTCTGAAATGATGTCAGTAAGCCCTTTGGAATGATATAATGTACTACTTAACATGGATTTATGCATAGATGGATGTGAATTTCTTAATGTGTATCATCTACTAGAATTCAGAGTCTAATATGGTTACATTTATCTTGTATATAACAACCATTTTTCTGCTTTCCTTCAAAACTCCCATTGAATTATCTACACAAAAATGAGAGCAATAGAGCTGCATTTTTTAATCTAGTAGCAAGTTCTTGAATAGCAATTCTGTCAGTGTATAACCACTACAACACAGTTAGCTAGCTTTTAACATAGGGCAAGGAAAGGGCACCTGCCTCATAAATTTGCTGTCTCTTTCAAAAGGTTTTTATCTCTAGAAATGTAAACACAAAAGAGAAGCTCAAACTCCAAGAGGCTGGCCTCAGCAAAAGCTGAAAAATAGGAATGGCTTGCTTCACTTTCACCTCCACGAATCATAGAATTACTGAGGCTGTAGGGAAGGTTGTCTGGTACATCCAAAATAGATCATATTGCTCAGGTCCTTATCAAATTAAACTTTGAATGTTTCCAGGATTAATGTGTCTACTACCTCTCTATTAAACAACCTTCATGGTACATAATGTTTCTTAATATCTAACTGGGACTTGTAACATGTATTCACTGTTGCTTGCCCACTTACTATGCACATTCCAGTCTGTCATTTTAGTACCTCTTCAGTTGCATTAGCTTTCACAAGAAAAGTCTCCCAGGCCTCTGTGCCTATTGAAAAGGTTCAAGGAAAAGAATCAACAGCACTGGATGTTGATCATGTCAAGGATTACTAGAGAGACCTCATCTCACTCAAGTCCAAGGGACCTGACAGTCTGCATCCAGCATGCTCAGAAAACTGTCTAATGTCTTTGTAAGAACATTTTTTAGAAGTTGTTGGGACTGGAAAAGCTCCCTAAAAACTGTACAAAGGCAAATGTTGCATCCATCATCATATAAGACCAAAAGATCACCCTAGCAAACTACAGGCTAATCAGTCTCACTGTGTTCCCTGGGTAAATCATTGTCTGAGATCTCTTAGAATGCATTTCTAGGCACATGAAGAAGATGAAGATGATTGAAAAGAGCACAGATTTACTAACTGAATCATGTCTAACCAACAGAATCACAGAATCACAGAATCATTATGGTTGGAAAGGACCTCCAGGGTCATCAAGTCCAACCTTTCTCCTAGC
>JAVSBS010008295.1:0-15339 GCA_033124195.1 Coracias cyanogaster | reverse complement strand
AGTGGCCTGCCCCTTCTTCCAAAGGTGGTAGACTCTCCTCTTTCTCCTAAGTTCAACCAGAAGCTCTCTACTTAGCCCTCTACTTAGCCAGGCTGTCTTCTGTCATAAAAAGACTGAATCTGTGGAGGGAGGAGAAGAGTGGATTACATTGACTTTAACATGGCTTTTTAAACTTCCTCCCACAGTATTCTTCTATCCAAGATTAGACGTTGTAGTCTGGATGGATAGACAACTATGTGGGTGAAAAACTGGGCTCAGAGGTTTGCAGTGTTTAATAACTTGCGTTCCATATTTGGAGGACAGTAACAAATTGAGTAGGATGTGAGTATATCCTGGGACTTGTCCTAATTACTGTCTCCATCAATGAAAGATTAGAGTGCCTTATCATCAAGTTTGCAGATCACAGTAAACTGGGGAATTGTTGAATTTGATCTATCAGACATTCAGAAAGGCTTAGACTTTCTGGAGAAATGGACCAACAGGAACCTTATGAAATTCAACAAGGACAAATGTGAAGTTCTGCATCTGGGAAAGAATCAGCCTTTATAGGCTGGGGCTCACCACCTAGGGAGCAGCTCTACAACAAGGATGTAGAGGCTTTGCTGGACAGCAAGAAGAATATGAGTCAACAGAAAGACAATAGTTTTATGTGTGACATCAACATAAGCAGAGACAGCAGATTGAGACAAGTAATTATCATGAAGATCATCAGAAGGCTGGAGTACCTCTCTTATGAGGACAGGCTGTAAAGGTTGTGATTGTTCAGCCAGGAGAAGAGAAGGCTCCAGTGAGACCTTATAGCAGCCTCTCAGTACCTAGAAAGGGCCTACAAGAAAGATAGAGAGGGACATTTTACAAAGGCATGTAGTGATAGGACAAGGGCTAATGGCTTTAAACTGAAAGAGGGTAGACTTCAATCTGATGTAAGTTCTTCACTGTGAGTGTAGTGAGGTATTGGAACAGGTTGCCCAAAGACATTGTGGATGTGCTCCCCTTGGATGTGTTCAAAGCCACGTTTAATGAGACTTTGAACACCCTTTTCTAATTGAAGGTGTCCCTGCCTATGGGAAGGAGGTTGGAAATAGATAATCTTTAAAACCTTTTCCAAGCAAAATCATTCTATGATTCTGTGATTTGGGTTTTATGATAATTTCAGAGAGCAGACTGGGAGAAAATTTTGGCAGCTCATTGAAATAGGAATGTAAGTCAAAAGTATGTAAGTCAAAAGTATGTATGTCAAATTTTTATACAATGATCCTTGATACCACTGAAGTTATAGGAGTGTTATGCTGTGAGCCTCATATATGAACGGTAGTTGTTAGAACCTGTTGCTGAAGAGAAGTGAAAGTAACGCTAGTAGTAGTAAAGGGATTCTCAGTTTGGGAAGAGTGTTTGCCAAACAAAATACTTACAAAAACATTGTAATAATTTGTTCTCAGTTTTGTCCTATCCAAAATGAACTCAGCAGAAATAATGTCTTGTAAGGTATGTATTGTATTTTAGTAATGAAAACAGATGGCCACTTTATTCAGCCACCAAGAGCAGCTGCTTTAGAGCCAGTTTGGCTAGCAGTGGGGTGGTAGATCTCAGTGGATACGGTGTCTCCTGAGGTTTTCCTGAGGCCAGGGAACACCAGGAAGCAGAGCAACATGCCCCTCTCTCTGCAGAGAGGTTGATGAGGTGGGCGCATTAACAGGGCAACTGCACCCACACCCTTAAAAGAAGTGGGACAGAGGAGCGAACAGAACAGGCAAACAGAGCAAGGCCCATCAGGGAAGGCATGGTGTGGGAAGGGAGTACAGAAGGGTGCTGAAGGCTCCACCTACTCTGACCAGGGAAGGATGGCTTCTACCCAGCAGAAAGACATTACCTTTCTAAGCTCTGCACCCACTACGATTGATGCAACTTCCCAGATGGAGCTCAACTTCCCAAGTGGAGCTTCAATGGAAGTATGCATCCAGGTGTAAGGCTGCAAGCTGTGCTTGGTTCTTACAGTGGAACAGGATGGCAGAAGTGGACACATTTGTGGGAGCTGTGCTCAGGTAGGGGGCCTCCTCTCCTTGGTGACAGAGCTCCGGGAGGAAGTGAGTAGACTGAAGAGTAAAAGGGAGTGTGAGAGAGAGATCAACCACTGGAATCACATCCTACCTTCACTGAAACAGACCCAACAGGCAGACAAGGTGGATAATGAAAAATATTATCCTTCCCCTCTCCATCTGAATGAGCATAGCAATCAGAGGGAGAGAAGTCAATGGCAACAAGTTGCTGTTCAGCACAACAGGTGCACCCACGGAGTAACAACTCCACCTCCTCAGGTGCCCTTATGTAACAGGTACGAGGCCTTGCAGGTGGAATAGAGTAATTACAAGGTCATTGATTCATCTTCCTTAGAAGAGTTACTGAGGTTGAGACAGCCTAGACCTAGCATCAAAACTACTTCTACAAGGACAAAAAAGATAGAACATTGTCATAGGTGACTTCCTTCTGAAGGGAACAGAAGGCACCATATGCAGACCATACCCACCTAGGGAAGTTTGCTGCCTCCCTGAGGCCCAGGTTAAAGATAATGGCAAAAAAACTTTCTACGCTAGTAAGGTCGTCAGATTCTACCCATTATTGGCTTTTCAGGTAGGCAGTGATGAACTCACGACAAGAATAGTGAGGGCAATGAAGAGAGACTTCAGGGCCCTGAGATGACAGGAGCACAGGTGGTGTTCTCCTTATTGCCCCAGTTGCAGGAGAGAAATGCCCCAGACAAAGGGAGAAACAGGAAGATCTAGACACTAGGTTCCAAGCCTGGTGTCATCAACAAGACTTCAGGTTGTTTTCTCACAGGTCAATTTGCGTGACACCAGGCCTTCTGGGAACAGATGATGTACATCTGTCTCAAAGGAGGGAAAAGGTGTTTGCACAGGAGTTAGCCAGCCTCAATGAAAGGGTTTTAAGCTAGATTTGAAGCAGAAAAGTAATAAAACCAGGCTTGCTAGAGGCAAGAATATTGGTGGGTTAAAAATCATGGTAGTGCCAGGGAATAGTCAGGTAGTAGATGGGTTTTCTCCCCTCCAAAAGGTGATGAGATTAATAGCCCAGCTGAAGCTCACCTACACTAATGCATGCAGGATGGGCTACAAACAGGAGGAGGTGGAAGCCATTGTGCAACAGGAAAAATATGGGCCTGGAAAAGGGTCACAGGCCAGCAGGAGAGCACCTAAAGTACAAGATTATGGGATTGCAGCTAGTAAGTCACCCTCAATGGGAGCCCAACTTAAATGCATCTATGCAAATGCATGGTGCATGGGGAACAAATAAGAGTTACAGATATGTGCGCATCTACACAGTTATGGTATTATTGGCATCACTGAGACGTGGTGGTATGGCTCCTAAGAGTGGAGAATGGGAATAGATGGATATAAGATTTTTAGGAAATTCAGGCAGGGGAGAAGAGGAGGCATGGGTCGCCCTTTACATCAATGACCAGGTAGAGTCCATGGAGCTTTGGCTGGGGATGGACAAGGAGTTGACCTAGAGCTTGTGGGTCAGGGTTAATGGCAAGGAAAGGTAATATTGCAGTGGGGGTCTGCTACAGGCCACCTGACCAGGAAGACCAATGAGGCCCTCTACAGACAGATAGGAGTGGCTTCACATTCAGAAGCTCTGGCCCTCATGGGGGATTTCAACCACCCTGATATTTGTTGGAAGGACATAACAGCAGAGTGACAGCAATCCAAGAGGTTCCTGGAATGCATTGATGACAATTTCTTTCTCCAAGTGACAGAGGAACTGATGAGAAAAGGTGTTATGCTGGATCTTGTCCTCATCAACGAGGAGGGGCTGGTGATTAATATGAGGCTCAAGAGCAGCCTTGGCTGCAGTGACCACAAAATTGTAGAATTCAAGATCCTTAGGGCAACCAGGAATGTGCACAGCAAGTGGTGTACCATGGGAAAAAGTCCTGGAGGGGAGAAAAGTCCAAGAAAGCTGGTCAATATTCAAGGGTCACCCCCTCTAAGCCCAGGAGCCATGCATCCCAGCAAAGAGGAAAGCAAGCAAGAATGCCAGGAGGCCTGCCTGTATGAACAAGAAGGTGCTGGACACAATTAGATGCAAAAAGAAAGTCTACAGAGGATGGAAGCAGGGACAGGTGTCTTGAGAGGATTACAAAGAAGATTACAAAGCCAACTATATCCTGGGCTGCTGTCGCAGTCCGGGCTCAAGCGTCCATACCACCTCCCAAAGGGAAAGGGGATCAAGGGCAAAGAGAGATACTTCCCACCAAGCTCGTAGGCAATTACGGAGACCAACGAGTATTCAACAAGTTTATTACTAAATATATTTGAATAAAAACGTATTTACTCTACGGAGTATCACGGTATCAAAGGACGCCACGCCCACCCACTCACTCCCCCTTATTCAACCTGGTGTGATGTGGTGTGTGTGCATGTGCGTGTGTGTATATGTCAGTCTCTACCCTTTTCCGGCGTGTGGTGATGGTCGGGTTGACGACACTCAGCCGGCAGACTTGGACGGTTCCAATGATGCTGGTGACGTGCCAGCTCTTCAGCGCGATCAGAGACTCTCTTGGATGACAATGGTGATAGAGGCTTTTTGCCGCAGTTTTTTTGGCAGTGGCATGCGGCTCGTGACTCAGCGGCGGCGTGCGGCTTCTTCAGTGCAGCGCTCCCTCCTTGGAGCAGCAGGTTTCTTCGGTGTGGCGCCCCCAGCTTTGGGTGGCCCCAGCAGCAGCTTCTTGGAGTGGACTTTCTCTGTGTGGCTGCTGCATGGGTCAGCACGGGCCCCCTCTGCGCAATTGCGGCACAGGGCGGCACCTCCCCCTCCACACCGCGCTCGGTTCTGGCTTCCTCAGCGGCGGGAGGCATTCAGATTCTTAGAGAGGAGAGTTTTTTTAAGTGGCGGGAGGCAGCAGCTTCCCTCCTCCCCCACCTCCTGGCTTCAAACCTTTAGGCGTTTGGACTTGGCGCAGTTCCAGCAGTGGCCAGTGGTGGCACAGGGGGTGTCTGGCTCCTGCGCCGGCAGCTCATTTCATCTGCTTCCCCCCCCCTTCCTTCCTGCTCCGGCTGTGAGGCCTGGTGGGGGAGTGAGGCTTGGCAGCAGCAAACTTTCTCTCTGGATGACGCAGCGAAAAGAGGGAGTTTTTGTTTTCTTTTGAGTTTTTATACCTTGCCGCGTCTGTACGACTTCCGACTTCCAGCAGAACCATGTCATCATGGGGGCTGTTGTTCTTTGTTCACTGTTTTAATAAGGCAGAAGTCCGTAATATGTGGGGATCGGACTGCCACAGCTGCATCAAAAGAAGTGTCATGACCTGGTCAAGGGAGGTGATTCTCCCGCTTTACTCTCATGAGACCCCACCTGAAGTATTGTGGCCAGCTCTGCAGCCCCCAACACAAGAAGAATATGGACCTGTTGGAGTGGGTCCGGGGAAGGTCCATATAGAAGATCAATGGGCTTATTCTTTCTAGGATGGGAAGCCCCAAAACGTTATTATGTCTTTAGAGGTCTGTTTGATTTTAGGATATTATAAAAATGCAGGAATGCATGCATGGGATACTTAAAGAACTGCTGCTTCACTGCACATTTTGAAGAGATGTGTTATTAGTCCTGTAGACCCTGAAGTACAATATAAAACCCAGCTACTATAAAATCTGTAGAAATGAAATACTTTAACTTGGTTAATGAGAACATGCTAATAGTGGGAGCAAACCACAAAAAGGAGGCAGTTTAATATTGTGCCTGTAATAATTTGATTGTGTAGGTCCCACTTTATAGCCAAGATAACTTACAAGTTTCAAAATATTATAATTATTATGAGACCTTTCTGCAATTAATGTCTTTTCTGAAAGTCAGCTCAAGGAGGCTTCACTCATTAAAACAGTCTCAAGCAGCTTCAGGCTCCTCTTTCACCCCCACTTGCTGTTTGCAGAGGAAAAGTATGTTACAAGGTCTAGTAATAACCATAATCTCCTGAGAGATGCAAATCAGTGAGATACACCAAGGAATTGTCTAAGTTCACAAAGTTTTATGAATCTCCTTCTGAAATGTTATTAAACTGTAAAGGTTCAATGATCCAACACTTTCAAGATCCATGCCCCATGCCTAACCATTGCTTCAAAATAACTGTTTTATAACAGAAAGTTATTGATATAAAAAAGTAAAATTAGCCCAAATGCATATTCATGAACAAAACAACTTTGTTAGATTTTAGATTGAAATATTTTACTAAGCTAATTTCAATACTACAATAATATTATATATGATAATAAATGATGACAATTTTGTTCAGTTTCGTTTGCTATAGTCATATGATTTTACTAGTTAGCTACCTTTATTTATTTATTTATTTATTTTCCCAGCATTTTAAGGAGAAAACATTCTTTTTCCTTTCTCCTTAATTCAGCTACTTTAAAAAGAATTTTCATATTTTTATGCAAATGATTTATTGAAATTTTTTATGAAAAAATGGTGTCTGAGTGTGGTGGATTAAATTTGGCTCAGCAGCAGGTGCCCATCAACCTGCTCTATCATCCCCACTCCCACCTTCTCAACAGGTCAAGGTTGGAAGAAAATAAAATGGAAAAAATGTCCTTGGGGGTAAAGACAAAAGCAGTTTAACGAAAACAAAGCAAAGCCAAGCAAAGGCCACATACAGAAGAGAAGAAAGAACAAAGAAGAAAAACAAAGGTTTAGTCTCTACTTCCCATCAACAGGCAATGTCTGGCCACCTCCTAGGAAGCAGCGCTCCAAAACTTGTAGCACTTGCTCCAGAGGAAAAAGGAATGGACCCCCTTCTCCTTTTTCCTAGCTTTATAGATGAGCTGATGTCATATGGTATGGAATATCTCTTCAGCCAGTTTGGATCATCTGTCCTGGTTGTATGCCCTCCCAAGATCTTGCCCACCCCATCCCACTGTGGGGGAATGCTGGAAAGAGCCTTGGTGCTGTGCGAGCACTGCTCAGCAGTAGTCACAACACGGGTGTGTTATCAACACCCTTCTAGCTCCCAGTACAAAACACCGCACCATGAGGTCTACTGTGTGGAAAAACAACTCCAGCTCAACTAGACCCAATACACATAGAAAAATATCAGTATTGTTATTTCTTAATAACCTTAAAAACAAAAGGAAATTGAAACATTTATTTAAGGGTATTTTAGTCCAGATTATAGTATTGTCTTCTGTTGCAGTCATTCAATACTCTTCATATAGAATTTGCCTTTTAAATATTGTTTAAGGGCTAAAACTTTCATGATGGGTGGCACAGATCCCTAGGGAACTTTTTTTTTTCAATTGTCCATCAATTTCAAATTAATCAGCTCTGAATATGAGGCTTCTAAATTAGTGTTCCCAAGAGGCAAGGTATGAAATTAGAAAATTGTAGACAAATGCTTAAAAAAAATTATAAACTGCCTCCTCCTAATACTATTTTAGATCATTTGGACAAACTGGAATTTCAGTTTCTGTAATGTCAAAAATATCAAGCATGTTAAAATCAATATTTTTGTATATTTTGTTTCTTATAATTTTCAAAATCTTAATTTTTTCCTTCAATTCAGTTTAAAATAAATTAAGAAATAGGGACTAGACTATAGATTCCTAAAAATGTCCCTTTAGAAAAGCTTCTTAAAACCAATTTTTTTTTTCTTTGAAAATCTGCATCATAATTATGAATATATATTTATTTGCTAACATCCAATTCAGTCTCTTTCTCCTCTAGGTCTCTTTTTTTCATGAAACATTTGTGAATTATTAAACAAGCTGGAGAAGTCATTGCATTCTCCATTCCAAATAAAACCCTTTAAAAAGAGCTCTACTCATTCTTCCCTCTCAGCAGTCTTGAAATTGTAATATTCCTTCCTCCTAAAGAAGCTGTTCATAGATGATCTTTATTGCTGCATAATTAATTTTATAGCATAAAGTAGGGTGAAAATTAAAATTTTATTCTCATAAAATAATGTTTAAATTTTGGAAATAAATTAAAAAATCAATAAAATAGACAGACAGACAGATAGATAAAGGAATTGATCTTTCTATCTGTTTTTTTACCATTTTTGAAGTCAGCTGTCCATCAGGGCTGTCTGCTTTATTTGGCTTACAACATCAAAGAAATCTGTGTAGGGTTTACAGGAGAATGAAAACAGCTATAGACAGTTCTCCAAATACAAGTGGAGGCAACCACAAGAGAGAGAAGTCCAGGAAAATGAGGAATCATGGATCTGAGTGAATTAACACATCCTTTTACATTTAGCATTTCAGGAAGAGAAAATATTTTCAGAAAATTTTAACCAATTAGCCTTAAATATACCCTCACCCATACCTTTGTCCATCCAAAATGCTGCAAGATGCTGATTTTTTGGTCACTAGGTAGTAACAAAGATGTGAAATAATACATATATTTTAGCAGTATACATATTTTAGTAATTTGCTCAAGCTATTTGATACTCCAAATTGTAAAAATAATTAACAGCTCAATACTACCAGCAAGAAATTTCATTTAAGTGTGCTTATGTGTTGCTGAAACAGTCACAATGGTCATGCTGTGCTCTTTTTCAGTCTGAATCTGGACAAGAATTTGCTAAGTAAGGAAATTGATTTGAATGCAATCTATCTAAAGTAGAGATAAGAATTTAAACTCTTATGTTTGAGTTAGTCACCCACACAACTCTTTACAGTAAATGGAGGTATAACTTGA
The DNA here is from genome assembly GCA_033124195.1 of Coracias cyanogaster. Classification (NCBI taxonomy): domain Eukaryota; kingdom Metazoa; phylum Chordata; class Aves; order Coraciiformes; family Coraciidae; genus Coracias; species Coracias cyanogaster. The sequence continues at coordinate 6,633 of JAVSBS010008295.1, read as the reverse complement.
CACAAGGGAGTTACTTTTCTCATCTTAAAGTATCTGAGAGAGGTCAGATAACTATGCCATGCAGGTACTTGGTTCTCTTTGTTGGGTATAACTGGAGTGTGATATGGTAAGTCCTTCAGCATTTCTGACTTTTAGATGCACACGTTAGGGAAGATGGTTCTGTTCATAGGATTATTTAAGTGGGGAGATATACCCATCAGTGACAGGTATTTATTGCTTTATAGAGACTTTATAGGGGTCATAAGACAGCTAAGCCTTTGGTTTAAAAGCATTAATAAAGTTGAGGAGATGAATGTGGTGTTTATGTTGTAGAACAATCACATTAACTTTTCATCTTAAGACGTATCAATTTCCTATTTCACTGGGGATTGTCTTTATGTATAGATGTGAAGAGTTTTATACCAATATTTCCTTTAATAATAAAAAACAATATGAAGAAAAAACCCAACAAGCTTTCTCAGAATAACTTTCCCATTGGTCCAACAGTGCATTTCTTTTAGTTCTTTTCTCTGGAACCTCTTCTCTTTAACCCTTGGTATAAGCTATTGGTCATATCCTATAAGGATACAAGGCATAACTCTGGTTTGAACTGCTGAGAAAACCTGCCAGTAAATTGGTAAAAAACTTCAGGGAGTTAAAAATTGCAGACAGAAATGGGATTCCTAGTGTATCGGTGAGAGGAATTGCCAACATGGAAAGATACAAAATCCTAAAGGAAAGCAAACTACGCAGCATAAACAGTAATTATTGGTTCTTACAGTTAAGCCATCAGTGTTATCACTGGTGATAGAGCTGAAGGGAGCTCCTGGCAAACCAGCCACACCCAGGACCCATGCAGTCCCTGCCCCTCCTGACTGATACTTTCCTGGACAGTAAGTAATATTCTGCTGTATTATAAGGAGTAGTGACCACACTAATGCTTTGCCTAATATCTTATTAAATCCCAGCTACATTTTTTTTGTGTACTAACTAATAAATAATCACTTTAAACTTTTAAATTATATGCATCCTACTTACAGAGTATTTTTGCACTCAGCTGAAGATGTTCAAACTGGCCCATAAGGTGGGCCATAACATCTCTATAAAGGCAACCTTATCTTCTAGATGTAACAGCTGAAGTTAGTTATATCATGTAAACAGCATGCCCTTTGAGACAGTCTTTCTCATTAGAGTTAACACTCTTGAAACTTACACTTCCTACATAGATTTGTTACTGTGTTTTCCTTGCCATTAAACCCAAACTGGTATATTAATAGTGCCATATGTTCTCTGATAGTATTGATTTCCATAATTTTGTAAAAGATGGCTGGTGATCACATACCTTTGCCCTTTCTACACATGGCACAGTAGATCAAACAACCCCAGCTGAAATTCTGAATGATTTCTGATGGCTATTGGGCATAAGGGAAGAAAATATTTATTCGTTTTATGAAATTTTGTATCTGAAACATTATTATGAAACCTGAGTATTCTGCTGATTTGAGTCTTCTAAGTAAAAAAATAACTACATCAAATTTATATTTAAAATGAATATAATTTTTGTGCAACATTAGGGTGATCATTGTACAATCCCAAAAGTGTTTTTAGTTATTGAGAACTATTTTTGTAAATGTTCTTCACTCAGGACTTTGCAAAAATACTGCAAATTTAGTAAAAGTAAGCTTAAAATATGATACATTGTTAAACCTCCTCATGTCTTCTGGATTACACATAAATATTTACTAGCAGTAAAGAGAGTAGTGCATTATAAATGTATTAATTTTATATACAAACTTTGTAATTAATATATATTCCCTAAGGAAAAAATGATTCTATTATTTTCATAAGAATTCAAATTTGTTAAGATCTAAATTGAGAGGCAAGATTAGCCTACACAAACAAAATAATAAACCATACTGTACCTTTGTGCTCAATATTACAACTATTTCAGTGTATGCAGGATTTACTTACGCTCAAATATATAGAAAGAGGAAAACCCACAAGTTAACTGTATATTCCTACGCAAAGCCCTAGAGAGTTTTTCTCTCCTAAGGTTGTCTGTTCTTGAAACTATGTAAACTTTGAACATCCATACTGTCATGTGACAATATATTTCACTACCTAAGTATATTACTTTCTCTTTAAACTGACATCTGCATTTTTTATTTTATGACTTATTTTCCCAATATCAAGGAAGGGAAAACATAATGGGTATTTACTTCCAGTACCACTCCTTGCTTTATACATTTCCACTGTATTCTCCCTTGCTCATGCTTCTTACATGAGAAGAGCCTAGGAAGCTACTGATTGCCTTGTCTCTTTCTTGTCCTTTTTGTTACATGCAAAATCCCTTTAGTGGCAAAAGGGAACCCAGAATATGTATGGAGCTCAGAACAAAATCTTAGTTCAATTAATATTTTAACAGTGTAATAATCCAAATTACCCAATTAACTCAGAAAGAAAAGCTTCACTAACAAATACCATTATATAAAAATGCATGCCTACAATCAACGCTTTCCGCTGGTCTTAACGTTGTCACCTTTCCAATGTTCTTGTAGATGCTAAGGAAAATTTCATTTTCCTTCTAGAGGAAGGTTACCAGTTATCATCATTCTGAGTTCTTTTGCCAGAAGTATGATATTAGGAAGTGGTAGTTCTTCCTTGTTGCTTTTTATTTATTTATTTATTTATTTGCTGTCACGTATGTATTTGCATGTTTTCTTATCATAGTTTTGTTCCTTTTTATATATGCCAAGCTTGAAGGTTGAACAGTGCATTCCCATGCCTCAGCTGACACAATCGACTGTCACTGCCTTGGGGTGACAGATCTTTACTATATGCAGTACTCCCAGCTGCAGCTCACCAGGCAATTGTCACTTTACCGGTAGGCAACTGTTACAGCAAGCTAAAACAAGCTCAAATCAAGCCAAACCCAAATAGACCCCTGTGATCCTGAAGGGTTGGGTCAGTGTAAAGTCTTTGTCCTTGTACTAGTCAAAAATAAAGTCATATTTACTGGAATGTACTGTCTATGCCTTTTCCTTATTTATATCTTTACAGATGGTAGGATAAGAACTTCACATAATATTCAAGTTACGAGTGTACCATGGGCTTATTCATCAGTATTCTTTTTCATTTCTTAAGGTGTTGGGTTTTTTTTCTCTTGTTATTGGTTGTGGTTGGTTTTTTTTCTCTCTGTTTCCTAGTAATTTCTAATATTCTATTTGATTTTGGACTTCACCATTTAAAAGCACTGTACAGATGATTTCACATAAGGAAGAAACTTTTATAACTGAATGATCTTTCTTTGTGGCTTTATCCCAGAATCCAATATAGTGTGGTTCTTAATACTTTTTTCTTAGCACCTTTTTCAGATCATTTATAAGCTATGTTGAATAGCACAGAGCATGAATTCCTGTGGGTATTCTACTGGTGATCTCTCTCTCCCTGATAGAAATGAACTTTTGTTCAGGTAAAACAGAGGACATCAGATAGATCCTAAGATAATTGTATAGATTACCATTAAGAAAGTCTTGAGTGAAGTGTAAGTTTTAAACCATTTAAATGATGAAGATCAACACTTGTTTGTGGAGTATCAGTTTTAGCAGTAACCTACCATATGCAAAAAAATACCTCTAGGCTTACCTGAAAGATACTCAAGCCTACTTAACCAGACTCTTAATCTCAGAGAGGACTCTGTCCTGGATCCTGAGAGGATGAACACACTTAAGCCTATGTTCAAGAGCTGGAAATCCTTAAAGTAGTGGAAAATGATCCATTCTCTTGCAATAGGTGTTGCCTAGCTTCACAAATTCCTTGTCAAGGATAAGGCATTGATCCATATTGCTTTTGAAACTGTACAATTACAACTATACTAAAGTTATTTCCCTCTGGTGCTCTAAGGGCATCCCCAGAAATGGCTGTAGACACACACAGGACTTTGCAAACAAGGTAGTTGTGTCTGAAAACCACGTAGCTATGCAGCGTGTCATAGTGCTCAAACCGATGTGTTTTACCTTTACTTTTCATACTTTATCTGCTTCCAACATTTACTTCCATGATGATTTCTAGCTTTGATTGCCTTTCTATGCCAGACTGAATCTGAGCTTGGCAAACTTTGTCTGCCTGAATCTTTTCTGTCTCCTGACTGTTTAGTTACCTATTTGCCTGCATTATAATGTCTTCTTTAGAACACTTAGTTGGATACTCTGAAATTTATGCTAAGCTTAAAATAGTCTGAAGTAAAGAAAATCAAGATGTAACAGAACTTGATGCATACATTTCTATGGCTAGAAAATAAGTATAATATCTTTGACAAGATCACAATGACTTCAGGTATTCTTAAACCTAATTTATTTTTGCCTTGGACTTTAAGCCTATGAAATCATGATATCCTTTTCAGCCTAATTCCAACTATCTATATTTCTAAGTGCAGCCCCTGTAGGGAATGTCATTTGTCATTGACATCTCTTCCATATATGATTTTTCCCTATTGTAAAATTTGTAAAGTTAAATCAAAATTAATATTAAAAAATCCCTATCTGAAATGAAGGGACTAGACTGACCCAGTTATTTTTTTTTCCTTCTTACTATAAAAATTTTCTCTGTATCTGATTCCATCTGTTCTTTTAAAAAGTGTCACTTTCTTTGATATTAAATTACTCCTCCTCTTTCTTTTTCCTTTTTAAAATTTTTTTTCCTTGAATTTAATCACTGAAAAATAATACCTGCACAAACTAATTGCTTGCCAGTTCTTATTCTAGTATTTCAGGTTTCTTAAAGAAATGCAACATCTGGCCTTTCCTTTGATAATTTGCTTATAATTCACTTACTCCTAGGTTTCATATTTAAATGGTTTATGTCAGGCATGTTAATAGTACATAGTTTAACTTTTTATTAAATTCTTTAGTTTTCACAATGTTTGTCCTTCTTCAGGTTTTTAATCCCTTTTCTAATCTTGATACAGCAGCTGAAGCTAAATCAAACGAGCATCCTATTTCGGAAATCTAATTCCCTTCGTATGTCTTTTTAATCCTGCAATGCTCTTCTTTGCTTATGGATACTTTCAGAAGGCTCCAGAAGATTTGTGCATTTTTTATATGGGTCCTACCCATATAAAACCCTAGCACTATTTTTCACTTTTCCACAATATTTTAGCTGACTTTATACTTGTATTGAATTCAAGTACTGTCCTGAGTTCAATTCAGTGGAGCTTCTGTGTTTCTGTGACTTGCAAAGCAGCATCTCTTTTTATCAATCTCAATTTTCTTATGAATTGTTGTTATTGGACCTTTTTACTAAAGCTTTTCATCTTTTTGCAGACTCAGGATCTGATAAAATTTCCTTTGCCTCTATTTTTCTTTTGAGTGGCTTACAAAGTTTCTGCTTTGTAGACAACTGTTGTTTAGCACTTGGTTCTGTGAAACAGAGCTCTCCATGACTTAAGAAGATTCCTTGCTACAATGTTATACATCCTGAAGTTCTGAGAAGCTTGACATACATAAGTTTTGATTCAGCTGAATTTTATTATTCTGTAAATATAGCACCAACCATCCTCTGTGCAAGAAACAACACACAGCAATGAATGGGTTTTTATCTCCTGCAAATATCTACTCTTCTAATGATTTTGACCTAACATTTCAATACAACAATATCAACTTTTATGTCTATTTATACAGTATTCATGGGAAAGAATGAATTAATCTTTTTAAGGACTATTTTACAGTATTTTTAAAAATAAACTCTCTTCACAATTGTACAACATGGCTTTTTAAATGCAAATGTAGTGCCACGGTTTCCTAAGAAGTCTTCTGAAGCAATAGAAGTGATTATATGTTGGCATTCTCAGTGGCAGGCTCTTGACAAGCTGATTATCCCCTCTGTGCTTGCAGCAGTCACAGCCTGTAATAAGTAAGAGGCTGTAAATTCTAGGGGCCACTCTTTTTCCCCTTTCACTGTCTCCAGGAGCTAGTGAAAGCTGAAACATTTCTATTCTGCCCTTTCATGTCAGTTAAAATAATGGCCAAATTTATTTTTTCTCTTAGCAGAATATAATTGAGATATAGGTGATGGTGCCAGGAAAGTGAGATAATTTAATCAAAGGTCAAATTAGTTACTCAATCCATACACCCATCTAATCAAAAGCTCTTCTTTTTTGTTACCTGCATAGGAAATTCTAAGATAGCCTTGCCATCTACTTGTGTTGATCAGGCATTTTGCAACAGTGCTCTGTCACAAGGCATCCACTTAAAGAAGTGTTCTTATGACATTTCTGCATTATCATTCTCTATTCAAGGGCATAGGCTGCAGGGGAAAAAAAATCCAAAACACAAATGTATTTTTTTCTTGGTGAGGCTTCTTCATTCCTGTAGTGGGTCTGGCTGAGCTGGTTTTCCACATAGCAGCAGTGGGTTTTTTTCCTGGGAGCTAGAAGGATGTTGATAACACACCCGTGTTGTGACTGCTCCTGAGCAGTGCTCGTACAGCATCAAGGCTCTTCCTAACATTCACCCCCCCAGTGGGGTGGGGTGGGCAAGATCTTGGAAAGGGACACAACCAGGACAGATGACCCAAATTGACCAAAGGGATATTCCAGACCATATGATGCCAGCTCAGCTATCAACCGCGTGAAAGGGGGGGGGGGGGGGGGGGGCG
>JAVSBS010008292.1:12818-46335 GCA_033124195.1 Coracias cyanogaster | reverse complement strand
CTACCAACTCCTAGTCTCAGAGTCCAGAGAATCGCCATTATCCAGACCAGAGACCCAGAGCACTACCATCACCCAGAACCAAGTTACAGGCATTGACCCACTATTCAGGCCAAGGTCCTGAGAACCATTCAGGCAATAATTACCCTACCATTATCCAAGCTCTGTAGCACTGCCATCATCCAGACTCAAGTTATTGGCATTGCCCCACCATTGAGACCAGAGACTGGAGAACTTTTTAGGCAATTCTTCACATAGGCACTTTCAGCCATCATATTTCCAAAACTATCTTCTTCACACAAGTCTTTCACTACATCAAAATTAGGGTTCTTCACATTCACCTTTTACACACAAACACTTTCTAACCTTTTCTGCACATTTCTTTCTACTCATTTCATCTCTTTTTGCTCACTTTCTACTCACAAACACTTTTTACTACTTGGATAACTTTCATCACTTTGTCCCTTTATCTCTGCTCACTGATGCATTCTTACTCTCAAAAGCCTTCTGCACAAGCTGGTCCCACCTTGTCTTTTTCTGCTTACCTTCATTTTCTTGCAACCTTGGTGACTGCATACAGGATCTCGCTGAAGAGGGTTCCTGATCTCATTTTATCCAGTTTCATAGGATCTTCCTTCATAGCACACTGCTGACAACACCAATTTTGTTGTGCTGGTTCAGCCATCATCATTTTATGCTGCCATCAGTTGCCTGATCACACAGGCCAATGCCGAACTCAGAAACATCCCCTCAGAAGTCTTCATTAGCATCCTTCACATAGAAGGAGATCAGCAAGATGCAACCAGCCCCAACAGAAGCCACACCCAACAGGAAGCTCCTCCAGTTGATCACCTCCTGGTTGATATAGCCCTGGCCTCACCCACAAACCCAACCACAACCACCTGGGTGAGGGTGGAGCCACAGAGACACAGGTGGGCCAGGTTCTGCCTCTGGAACATGAAGCCAATAGGAAAAACAAAACATTCCACTAGGTTGTGACTCATTCACAGGTCGACTCCAACTTGGGCCCCAGCACTTCACTATGTTGCTTGCTGAGCATGACATGAAAGTATGTCATAGCATGCATAGGTGGGTAAAATAAATACATTTTTTAAAAGACAATCTTTGCAGAAATTAAAGTTATAATTTCCTGACTCTAATTTGAGATCATATTTTGATAAGCTGTGCTTGCAGTTGCCCTTATGTGTATTTTTAAAGGGATAAGGGAAATATAAATTATCAAATTCATGCTGAGAGGTTTCATATGGGATTTAACAGCTGATGAAGATGCAAGGGTTGTAGAGTTTATTGGTTTTCATTTGATTCCTTCAAGACCTTCCTAAAGCTCTGCACAGATGCCCAGAAACCATTTCCACTCCATCTTTCTATATAAATGACAGCATAGCAGAGAACTGGGGAATGTTCTGTTATCCTCCTTCCTGAGGATGCACATCAAGCAAGATAGCTTTCCTGTTCATACTCTATTTCTCAGTTTTCAGAATTAAAAACATCTGGGTTTCCCATATCTACTCATGACATCTTGAAGCTACTCTGGAATAAATGAAAGATCACTTTTCCACTGCTGAATATTCTGACCAAGGCTGAAGAGTAATTTTAGAGTAATTTGAAACAAAACATTATTAATTGTAAAAAAAAAAGAAAAAAATTCAAAATTGATTTTTTAATTAAGTCAAAATGTGTTTTAGCAGGAATACATAACATTAGTTTCAGTAATGCTACCAGAAAATGTTAGCCATCTCAGTGCTATTTCTGCCCAGGGCACAGGCCTTGGCCTCAGCAGAACCATGTCCTGTTCCCTATTTAAGGTTACCGACCTTCAGCACATCAGTCTCCTTCTGTAGACCAGGGATGCCGACTTCCAAAGGGCTTTGTAATAAGGAGATGAAAAGCACTTTATCACCTCTTAGTCTAAGCCTTGCTAATATGACAAAATAATTGGTTTGGTCTTATTGCTCGTTACATTTTGATGTGTTAAATTGGTTTATCCTAATGGCTTTATTGAATAAACCATTTCCAAGAGATGAATTTCCAGTCAATGAATAATACAAAAAAGTGTTTTCTTACAGCCATTTAATGCATGTCTCTAAGGCTGTATAACACAGGCTTCATTAATATAGTCTGAAGTACTATGGAGAGCCTAATTTAATCTGCATCCAGTTAGTTCTTTCAGAGATGAGGCACATAACCTCGTTATCTCAATTCATTGACAGAGTGGAGGTGTCTCCAGCCATAATAAATCCTATCTTCCACTTCTCAAGCCAGTAATAAAGCATAGAATTCAGTAAATGAACCTAGTTTCTTCACTGTGAGTCCCTTGAATACTTCTTGAAACTCTACTGTTTTAAAATTTTCCTCCTGCATAAATGATCTTAAATCAATGTTATACAAAGAGAGGAATTTGCTTCCCAACATGTAATAGAAAAAACCTGTCAGCTACAGAAACTGTTTTACTAATAAATTAATAGCTTTTTTTTTCCCAAAAGTTATTTTAAAGTACTTATTTTTTCTCCTGCTCTGATCCTGAGAAAGAGAACATAAAAAGGGAAAAATGGTATTCTCCAGCTGAATGTCCTTTCTGAAATTATTCATTATTCACTATTTCAAAGCAGATATCAGATATGACTCATGGTGTTAAGATACACTTTGTCAGAGACTTCAAGAAACAAGAGATATGATTTAATTTCTAATCAGTTTGAGATAATATGTACAGGGATTTTTGTATGAGAAATAGGCTGCTCCTTCAGTTCTAAGCAAGGAAATGATACTCAAATGATGGTAGGGTAGCCAGAGCCAAGAAGAGTAATTTTTCAATTCCACATAAATGCTGTGCTTCATTCTAACACTTTTGCTTTGTCTGCCTCCCCACATCAGTTAGCACATGGACACCACAGAAGCCAGAGCATCAGAGCTCTCTTGATCCTTGACCTCCCACCACAACCTTGACATGGTTTTCTTCCCTAAGTCCTTCCCTCTGCCTCAATTCATGATTAGTAAGGACAGAACTAGCTAGCAAGGCAAAAGCACACCATTATGTTTCTAGTAGGTCCTTTGAAGCCCTCTTATTCTCAATAATTAGTAGATTTCTTCTTTTCTCCTATTTTACTCTATTTCTCACTACTACAACAGTTAGATATCAGACTGCCCTAGGCTGTTTTTAGTGTTAGCTCCCTACTTACCTTACTGGCAGTTCAAGTATACTGCTAGCAGTCCTGGAAATTTTATCCAAACATTTTTTTTTTTTTGTCTATGTAATCTTGAATTTCTTCCAATACTTTTTAATTCATAACAAACAAGAAAAGATCACTGCATGTGTTTGGACATGTTTTGAAGCAACTTTCACTCATTTTAGAAGTATCTACTATAACATATTGAACCACTGCCAGAACAGAGAATTTAAATCAAAGATCAAGACACAGAGAAACCCATGCTTTTTTCATAATTAGAAGGAAACAGGTGTTTGCATTGTTTCAGAACACTATTTCAGCACAGCACCATATGGCCCCATATTATCTATTACAGCATTACAATAAACACTGTAACTATTCATCATGTCCATTAGTAATAAAAAATACACCAGTAACTAATTATAGTCAATATATTATTAATTATAAGACATAATGCATAAGAATTATGTCCAAATAGCATAAAGAAATGAAAGCCACATACCACTAAATAAAAAAAGTAACTTGTTGTGAACACTAAGACAGAAAGTGCACACTAATACCCAGGGAAATAAATGAACCTGGACCAGAGCAGAATGAGAGCGAGAACTGACCTTTACAATGAGGAAGATGGTATCCAACCAGTGAGTGCATGTATATATGTACTATATATTACTTCTTTTTTTCTCCTACTCTGTCTGAACGTGACAAAGAATATGAAAAGTGAAAAAATAAAAATGTAAATAAAAAAAATATATAAGGGTTATAGCATCTTTTTCCTCCTTCTTCTGCAGCTTTCCTTCAGTCCTGAAGGTCAATACCTTCATGCCTTCTGCTGTCACACCTCAGACGAAGGGGAAATGAAAATGAAGCAGAGAAGAGGTGAGAGAGAACTGTATGAAAAAGGAGAAAGGAGAGAATATGAGAAGAGATAAAGTTAAACAAAGAGAAAAAAATAGTTTATATTGATGTTTTTATCACTGTAGTTTCATTTCATTCCAGAGCTGATGCTAGTTGTGGAAAGGAAAAGGAAGGATAGTATATATTCACAGCTGACTGGAAGAAGTATTAGCCAGTTTTAGCTTACAAAGAGAAGCAAATATGAACTAGCCACACCAGAGATGTGAAATTTCCAATTAAGAAAAGCCCCACAGTGGAACTACTGGCATAAAGAAGCTCTTATGAGATACCTATGAAAATATTTGCACAAAATATAAATTCCATCACCATAACAAAGCAATCAAAGGGCAATTGTTCCAAACACCTGTGTTTTGCTTATCAGTTTGCTGATCACACCCTCAGGATTCAATTTTGTTAGAAAACCGATGATCTCTGTGACAGCCTTTCATTAAGCAGTAAAAGCGCCACACCTAAATGTGTTAAAGTGTCATATTCATGCACCAGAAAACATATGGCATAGATTTGTAATTTGAGTTTCGTGCTTTTGCCATTGCTACTTAAGGTCACCTTTCTCCACTAAGCTCAGGAGGAGGCAAGAAGTAAATACAGATTCAGTAATTTCCTTTTGGGCTTGCCTTGTTATGGTTTTACTGATTTATTTTGTTATGTAAACACTTTCACAGATGTGTCTGACAACCTCCTCTAGTTGCATTGTATGCCTTTTCTCAACAGTAGTTACTTACTCAGAGGATGGCTTGCCTGGGGTGAACATTTTCTCCTTTTTGCATGGAGCATTCACAGATATTGAGGTTGGTATAAATTAGTATCTTAAAGGCCAGGTTATCTCCCCATCACCAATCACCATCAACCAATATCACCCCATCTCCTCTTCACACTGAACAAAAACAAAATCACAAGCAGAAAACAAAACAGAAAAGGAAAGCAGAAGACTGAGACAGCAATGGTAAAGGATCATTGTTCATGGAGTAGCAGAAGTTCAATGAAGTGAAAAGGAAGTTGCAAGTTCATTTATTGGACAGGACAGTGATTTGGAAAGAGATAGAACTAAACTCCACCTTCTGTTCCTGCTAGACCACCAGGCAGCTGGATCTCATCTTGTCATGACCCGAGCACACATGGCAAAAGGACATTATCTAGCTTATTATAGTTCAAACTTGTAATTTATTCACAAAAATAAATGACAGCTTGTGATCTATCTGATCAAATTACCATAGAGTATGCATTGGAACCCAAAATTTTATTTAAGTATTCTACGTAAAGCTTCTGTGAGAAGGGAAATTGAGAGCTAGCTTTTCCTGCAGAATGACCATTATCATTGACTTAGATAAATATTGACAAATCAACATAATTAAAAGACTGTCTTTCCATCAGGCATCATTCAATAGATTTGAGAATGGCATACCACCTTGTTAGAGGGATGAGCCAGATGTTCAGCTTCTCTATTTAGAGAACTTACTAAATTAAGATTGATAAGAGAAAGTGCCATGAGGCAAGCTGGGACCAGTTATGAAGAAGACTCTATTGCTCAAGTGATACAGGAACTTAAAGATCCTTTGAAGCAAACCTCCATTAGACCTGTGTGAAACCATGGGAAAACATATTGCAGTAGGCAAAAGCAAGCTAAGATTTTATTAAAAAAAAAAAAATAATAAAAATCCCAGTAGCTTCAACATACCAGGAAATGTGAGGAAAGCAAAAGCAGAGATTGTATCAGCAAGCAATGGGAGTGAGCGAGAAGGAAGACAAGTAGAAGGTAGTTTTATTTTTGATATTGCTAGATCTGAAACAGTTTTCAGTAGGTCTTGGTCAAGTTAGACAAGTAGCTACAGTACTGTGTACTGACATATGGCATCCACCACATTCAAAATTATAAGAGAATCTGAGATGAAGTACAAAAAGGAAGTAGAGTTTGTGACTATTTTAGAAGTAAAGAGATAGTCTTTGTGGAGCTGAGCTCCTTTCAACAGTGTTACAATTTGTGTCTACAATAGGAGGTTCAGAAGGACTAGAAAACTTAGGAATTACTTGTTGGCAAGCAAAAGTTAGCTGAATTTGAAGGCTAAATTTTATCCTGGCACTAAGGACATGAAAAAAATTCAAATAACATGGGAGATAAAGAGAGATAAAGACAGAAATGTGAACTTAAAGACTATAAAACAAAACAGAAGGGTAAAATACCATTAAATAAACCCCTGTATTTGGGAAAGATGCAAAAACTTCAAAGGATTCTATCACTTCACAAGAATTTGGGAACATCAACAGAGTTTTCACAGCATAAACAGAAAGGATAACAAGAGTAACAGTAAAGCCAAAGAATTTTTCAGAGAACTGATGAATAATATTACAGCAGAAGATAAATGGAGTACATCTGAAAAGCAGCACAACACTTAAATTTAAAGGCATACATTCTTGGCTTCACATTCAGTGGACTCAAATGCCCAAGTCAAAGGAAAATTTCAAAGTGCCAAAAAGTCTCCATATCTTGAGTGACCTTTGCACATTTCTACTGCCTCTAGTTATCTGGAATTCGTAGTACTGCTCCTGCACATTTAATATAAACAATTAAGTTGTCCAACAATGTATTCTAGTAGATGTTTTTTTTTAAACCACATTAAAGACTTAGTTAAAAATGGATTCAAACCTGGAAGACACTACAATGACATACTTGTCAGATCTGACAGCACACCATCATGTAGTGGCATTAATTTAAGGAGTTTTCAGGAAAGTAGGCTTTGAGATATGTTACTCCAGTTTTTTTACTGTATTTATTAATGTGCTAAAACACACAGCTTAACAAACTGTAAAAACTACAAAGCTTTGTCCTAAAAACAATGTAATTGGTTAAAGTCTTATTTAACTGAAAACTCAAAACAGGAATGCGCTGTTTGAGATGTTGTCGTGGTCCGGAAAGCAGGCATCTTGGCATAGTCATCAGGATCGAGGGTCTGGTCACATTACTGAGAAAATGCAAATACAGAGGAAAAGGAACACAAAAATAAAATCCAAATTATGGGGGTTTGCATTTTAAACTAATAATATTGCATTGGACATACAACAGCAAATACTGTCAATGCAGATGATAGTCCAAGGTCCAGATAGACACAAGTAGCTCAAAATTAGTTTTATTCCCAGAACTGAGAAAAAAGGAAGGAATGGATACTGGTTTGGAGGTGTCAATCTCAAACGACAACACACAACATGCTTAAACAACTGAGCAGAACTAGCGGATTTATCCTCTCCTGACAGCTCTGAGGCTGTTTTAGGAACATCACCGTTCCTCCCACAAGGCAAGGCATCAAGGACAGTAATAATAATTAACTGGTAATCTTGGTAATGGAGTGCTTGTAAGAATTGGAAATTGTGCTTTTGACTGTTGCTGGCATTACACATATCTAGAAAACGAAGATGTGAGGAATCACTCCTTTAAAGAACTGCTGATGGGAAGCTGTGGGGCTGGCTATGGAGGGAGAACACGCACACTGGCAAAAGCACTCAAACACAGTGCAAGTGTGTACTGTTTCTGAGTTACTACTGAACACAATCCACTAGCATGACTCCTTAGAAAAGATGTAAGAGAGGAAAATAAACTAAATTTTTAAAACATTTACTTCTATGAAGACTTTTTACTCATAACATCTGCAAGAAAAATAAATACCACTTGACAATAAATAGTCTGAAACTACTTTGAATGTCACAGAGCTTCTTTAAATACATAAATGGTTCAGAACGGTAAAAGTATTCAAGAGTTCCAAGTGAAATACTTTGGCATATGTTTCACATTCTTCAAACAAGAAAATTTTATGTCTTTTCTTGTGATGAACTATTGGCTTTACGTACACACATCATACATCCTACCTGCATATGGACCTCATTATCCTTAAAAGAGGAAAATGTATTGAAAGCCAGTAACACTACATGGCTTTTCTTAACTCCTGTTGCCAATATGCAGAAATGTTAGACCACATACCACACGAATTATACAAGAATCCTTAAGTGGATTATCATTATATTGTACTTCAATGAATTAAAACTACTACATGTGAAGCTTAACCATTAGAAGATAATCTTAAGGTAGAAATTCATTTTAATCACAGGTTTTTTTCTTTTCATCACTAGTAAAAAAATTCAAACTTATTCTTCCTCTTCCCCTCCCTTACAATCTTACATTAAAAATCCATGATAAAACTATTTCTTTTAAGAACACCAACAATTAAGGTTGATTATTTATAGAAACATAGTAAGCTATGAAATTAAAAGCTATTTGTACAACATTGTACATACCCTGAAGATCAATGTAATGGACCATGTTGGCCCAGTATTTTCTAATACATCTACTAATATATTCCCTGACCTCTAAACTCAAGCGTAAAAATGTAGACTATCTAGTTTGTGAACAAAATCAAGCAGGTATCTCCTAGATGACAAAATTTGCATATGCCATGCATATGCAATTATTAGGGGATACCTGTGAATGCTTAAAAGAGGAACCTTTTATACTTTATTTCACAAATTATTATAGAGATTACATTAAAATTCAGCTACAGAGTATTTCCAAATGCTTAGCTTTTGGATCAACACACCTGTACTGCATATACCACTGAGAACACACATTCAAGAAAATAGAAAGAGAGACACACACAAAAAAAAATGCAAGGAATGTGACATTTCCTAGTCAGATTTGCTTAATAATATTTGTGACTGGAATTATCCTCTAAATTGTCATACCTGAAGAGGTACACAGTCAGCAAAGTTTTAGGTATTACATGATTACCACATAAAAATAATAATTTTGTCAGGAACATTATTATACAGATACTATACAAAACCAACATTACATTGGATACATAGTTTCCAGATTACGCAAAAGAGTCCCAAAATAAAATTAGGTCAAAGTATTTTCACATTGGATTTTCCGTTTCTCCTTCAAAAAGGAAGAAGAAAGTATTTCCTTACAGCTGCCCTGGTACAGCTCTGTTTACATATCATGTCATGTTTCCAAACCTCCCTTCATTTGATTTGTAGACACAGAATCCAGTAAAATATTCTGGATCATTAACGAGGCCTAAATATTTTTTTTCTGTTTCATTTTACATAAACATGTGGTTGGTTGGTTTTATTTAATTCAGAACTTTTCCGTCATCCTAGAAATTATATGAAGTTCTTAAGGCACAGTGGAGGATTGTTTGATGAAGAGGGATTTTCCTGTTTTACACATTAAATGTGTGAAACATTAAATGTGGATCAGATGGAAAGTATGACCAACAACTTGTTTTCTTGTTCTGCTCTAGACGCTTTCAGGGCTGTAGAAAAAGTATCTGATTTTCTCTTTTTAAATATCTGAGACACAAAGCACATCTCCAGCTGTTCCTGGTGTCAGCTGGGCAGACTTCGCCTGCTCTTCTTCACATTTTTGCCACTGAAACAAACAAACCATATGAAGCGATGGCCTCGCAAGAACGATGATTTGTGATTCCATCTTTCTTCATGGGTAACAAGTTTCCACCCCCTCACTATAGTTATCCATCGGGGTCTGACTTCATAAACCCTTGTGTCTTCCTTGCACAGAGCAGGTCTTTAAGCACCCTGTCATAATTTCAAAATCTAACAGATGTAGTGATTAGTTTGTACTGACTCCATCTGTTCAGCTATGAACTTCTTCCTGCTGGGATTGTAAATGCAGATGGGAAAGAAAATTATACTCAGTTGTTTTGGGTTTCGGGTTATATTTTTTTTTCATCTGTACAATCTTCTGGAAGCTGAAATACAAAACAACAAAACCCCCCAGAAGACAGAATCACAAAGCAAACAGGCGTAGCAAAATTATTGCCATCTAGGTCAAATAAATCCAAAGAGATAATCCACTTATGAAAGTCTTGTAATGTAGAAATTGAAAGGGAAAATAATATAAGCCATTAGTGTATGAAAGCGATAACAAATATATGGTAAGTAAAATAGATGGTAAGTAAAACAGATAAACCAAAAGAAATCATCTCTCATAAGCGTATGTACTAAGTAACTTTTTTTCTGTGCTTCCTCATGTCTTTAGACAAAATCCTTTCTATTTCATAAACAAAGTTCTGACATTGATAAAAGAAAAGTAATTATTAGTATGACAAGTCCATTACTAAGACAGTTCAGTTAATGTCTAGCTCATACGAATTCCACCCCCACTTTCTCACTCAGCCAGAAGAACCTTAAAATGTTTTAATAAATCTGACTAAATCCCCTAAATAACTGATGGAGTCTTACTTACGAAACTCCATTAAAAGCAATATTGAAAATCATTAATAACTCCACACCCTTATGAGCGTACACCAGTTTCAGTCACAACACACAGTACATTCCAGGAATGTACTTTGCAATGCATTTCTCAGTGTAACACTTATAAAATTTACATAGCTCATCATACAAGCAAAAGTATCTTATGCAAAGTGTCCTGTCAGGTGATGTTGACTATACACCAAGCCTCAAAAGCCCAAGGTACACGAAGAGGTAAAGAAGAGCAGCAGCTTAGGTTTAAAGCTCTTCTCCACAGCATAAAGAGCATGGGAGCAGGAATAATTTTATTGAAGCAGGACTGGAAGGAAACCCAGCACTAAGGCTCTCAGCAGAGTACTTACATAGTTTAGAGAAGCATTTTACTCTGCTATATGGGCAGAGACTGAATACTGGCCTATGTGGCACTAGTATGGCCCATGAATTTAACGGTGCAGGCAGGAAATTGGGTGATATTTGCCAGTAGTTTCATACACCTCTGCTTTCTGTTGCAAGGCTGCAAGGCAGGGTGCAATCCTGGCTGAGAACTGCACCTGTCTGCTGTTGGACATTTTCACAGTTGTCTTTACAGAGGGACAAATATTTTCAGGAGTCTCCTGAAAGACTACATAGAGATTCAGAAGTAGATTTCAGTCATACAAATCCAAAGTTGCAGTGAAAAACACCTTATTAGTTCAAGGACAACCAGAAGCATCTTGGCTTTGGTAGAAAGATCTCTTCGGTCTCCAGCTGATGGATGAAGCTGATCAAGTTTCAAAGCTCAGGCATTTTTCTAACCATCTTCCTCTCTGATTCTCTATATAGTTTTATAGTATGCTCAATACAGAGGTCCAAAGAGGATCAAATAACACGCAAATAACATGCAAGTATCAATGCTTCCTTAAGTCTCTTGATACAGCTTGAAGGAAGAGCTTCTTCTTCACTTAGCTCATATTCCATTACACAAACACCTCCATAGTGCAGCCTTCACCTAAGGTGAGGGAAACACATCTTCATTCTCTTCTCTGCATGAGCAGACCCAAACATTTTTCCTGATGATATGGGTGCTCTTCAGGAAGGTTAAGGAATAAAGTTGGGAGCCTATTAAACAAAGCACAGAATGAATTCTAGGTCTTCCTTATCTGAAAGAAAGCTCTCAATCATTTAACAATTGCAGTCTGATTTATTAAATACTGACTAGCTTGAAGGCAGTTCCATCTTTTCTCACACTGTATTTTAGAAGAGTAACACTGCTCAAAAGACTGGATAAAGATGGAAGCATCAATCCTCTAACGATTGACCTGGTAGAAAAGTCCCTTTTCTCTTCTTCCTGCTGTGGAAAGCACCTGTGCTTAAAGGAGGGGTGAGCTGAGTACAAGCCCTGACCTTGGCAGGTGAACTCCCTTCAAGGTTCTTTGGGATCCTTCAGCAAAGAGCTGGCTGCACCAATGTCCTGCTAGGTGATCCTATTGTCTGAAGCCACCTCTCACAGCTTTAATGGCAAACCAGTGTCATCCTATTACAGGTAGCTAGAAATTTATCAAATTAGAAAATACTGATTCAGAACAAAAAAAAAAAAGCACAATAATTTTAATAAAATATTTTTCAGGAAAAAAAAAAAAACCAAAACAGTTGAAGTCATGATGCCTCATACGTAAAGCACATAAATTCAAACACTGCTCCCAATGCAAGTTATTTGTATACGGACCTGTAAAAGGATGTTTATCTGAAGGAATTGCGCAATTACACACAATGATTTAAAATTAATAAAAAATCTAAGAAGACAAAGGCTTGGTGTTTCCAGCTGAAACATTTTAAAGTTCTTTTTCTTTTCTGATAATAAACAGCAAAATGAAAAACAAACAACTTCATTTAGAAATAACAATAAGATAATTAATAAAGAGCAGAACGAATGGCAGGGGAGTTGGAACTAGATGATCTTTAAGGTCCCTTCCAACCTAAATCATTCCATGATTCTGTGATTATGTTTTCCTGTGATTTTAAACTGACTTAGAACTTAGTAATGCCTTGCAACACTATGGGCAATGAGTTTAGTGTGGTATTAACACGTGTAAAGTATCACATTTTCCCATGTGGTTTCCTAATTATAGCTGAGTAATATGATGGTCAATATTGCACACATCTAAATGATGAATTAGGTGAATTGAAATCAATGCAGAGTTAAAACAACCTTCCAAGATGAACTTACCACATAAGTAATAATAGTATTTCAGATGAGGATAATATGTCAAGCTAAAATTATGATAATAATGATACTTTTTATGGAGGATAGAAAGGATTTGTTCTTCGCTCTGCACCAGTAAAAGTACCAGTGTGATTTTATATTGAATAGATGTATTTTATTTACACAGATTATTTTCACATAATTGTTTAAAGTAGAATGTGTTCCTTCTCTTGATATACAAGCCATTCTAATAATTATAAAAGGAAGCACAAGGCTCAGAGTTTTCTTAAATTCATATAAATTAAAACCTCTTGCCGTGTTACACATGCACAAGTGTCTGTGAACATCTGTTTATGCACAGACATAATCCTAGCAGAAAAATAATGTCTAAATAATTTGACTGCTTCACAACTTCAATATTGCTGTTATGTTTTCTCATGGCATTTTCATTATTATTGTGTAGGATCTGAAGCAAGCATGTATTTCAATGATAAAAATATGAACATCTACAAAAAACCAGAAAGGATTAGTTCATTGCTAGCAGTTATGAGACAAGCAGTATCTTATGTGAAAGCAGATAAAGTTATGGGGTTTTTTAGTTTGAAAAAAATATTGCTGTTTCTAAAGTTAAAGATTTCTATATATTCTTAAACTTCTATATATACATAATCTGAATAAACTCTAATTCTGTAGAAGTAGGAAGTGGAGGAATCAGGAAAATGCATTATCTTTCAAGAGCTAATAAACATTTTCTCTCAGAAAAAAAAATGCTAGAAGTTTTACGAGGTTTTCATAGTCTTTTGTGCTCAAAAGTAAGTTTTATTTCCAAGAAACAAACTGCACTTTTCACTTAAAAGCATTTTCTCCTAAAAGATAGAAAGCATTGTAACTCAGCAGTAGAGCAACTCAGTGATGGAGGTTCTCCTGTTATCTGCTCTCATTTTTCACCATTTTTTTTTTAAAAAAAGAAAAGGGTATTTTTACACCACAGCCTTGAAGTTCAGGCTTCCAGCAAGCAGCACTCCATGGGCCGGAACCTGTGTGCAGCTCTTTAACCTGTGTTCCACATCACCTCATTTCCCACACAACACCTTTGCGCTTTCTCCCACAGTCTGTCCCTTTCACAGGAGCTTCATATACTGTTCCCTCCACCAAAGGTACAAACGTGTTGCAGTTGCAGAGAAATTAACTATGGATATGGCCCAAAGAAAGACCATCTAATTTCTGGCTGATTAACACCTTCTCAATTTATTTCTGATGAGATTTTATATTACTTGAGGTTTTTATGAATGCAAGACTCTCTATCACATATACAACTAATTAAAATATTCATTAAAGATATGAAGGTTTCAAAGTTAAGCACTCAGAGGCTAGAAAATGCCTCCAATAGTGTTCCCTTTGCAGCCAAAATTTACACTGCATGTACATATGCACCAAAAAACAATCCTTCACTAATTTTCCCACCGGCTGTGAGCCAGATAACATATAATTCCCCAGGCCCATCTCCACAGACAGCTGAACTGCTTCAGTTGAATTTTTCCCAAAAAGACTCCCTTCAGGAAGCCATCCAACATGACTTTTTCAAGCAAAAGGTTAATGTTTCATACTTAAGAAAAATGCAACCGGTCATACTTCGAGTTCTCATGGAATCTCACAGATGGTCCCATAGACAAGGATGTCACCTCTTTGCTAACATGTATATAGAGGCAATTAACATCCTTCATGAGGATTCAAGGACACAGAATTTATTAGAAAAGGGTCCAGCTGTCACCCATCTCATCTACCCTTTCTTGCCACACAAGGAACACAAAAGGAATGGGATAGGATAGGTGATTATGAACATTACACTTGGACCACAAAGTTATTTCAGGACTGAGGTCACATTGCATGAACCTGATCCATGAAGCTGCTCATGACACTATCTTGAATGACTATTACCCTACCTGTTCATTTTAAGATCTGCCTCAGATTCTATGAATCCTCATTTAGTTGTCCTGAACTGTCCTGGCATGTCCTATTTCCTGCCTGATCTCAAGATAGAATACACATCTGCTCAGCAAGCCTGGCTGCCACTGTTTTATAATCTGTATTTCTGCTTGCTCTTTCCTTCGAGGTCAAGCATTCAACATCATACCACTGTTTCTTGTTCTTATCAAACTAAAAACCAAAGACAGGCAGGTTTCTTCAGCCATTTGAACTAGGAACATGATATAAATTCCTGCCCCATGTAACATAGCCTAACAAGAGGTCTGTATTAGATTACATGAAAAGGACTTGCAAGCAAATCTTATCTCTCTTGCAATTATTAAATCTACTACTAAGTAATATGATTGTGTATCATTTGTATGATATAACTTTGATGTATGATTACATATAACTCCAGCGTTTTAATTCCACTAGAACACAGAATTAAATTGGCCAATTTTACTATATACTTACTTCTTTCACGTTCATTTGAATCTAGTGCATTTATCATAAGCAAATTTCCTGAATGATTGCAAGGCCACCTCTTGAATTCCACCAAAACACGCATGCCTGCCTTGCAAAGCTTCACACTGCACTGACAGTTTCTGATACTCCTGCTACATTATGTGAAGTTAGATAAGGTTTCACTCCACTGCATGTTGGAGCATGAAGGGTTGGTGTATCCTTAAATTGTTCGGGGTCATTTTCTTTTTCCATTAAATGCTTTTTATTTCCATCACTATAAGAACAATCAAATCCAACACTGAATCTTTCTGCAGATTTAACCATGCTTCCCTTGTTTTAATTGCAATTTAAAAGCACATTAATACCTATCTACATACCTATCTTTATTGTACCAGCTCAAATTAGTCATTTCTTGCTTTCAACATATTATTTCAAAGTGGATACAAAAAGTAGAAGTCAACACTTTAGAAAGCACAGCTGTGGCTCAGGGATTCTCTTCTAGTTCCTTATGGTTTTCACAATTTGAACTCTGAACTTTTACAAACGGTTGTAACACAAACTGAGCTCTTCCTCCCAAGAAACCACAACTTAATGGAGATACAGGTTTGAAATACATTCCTTTTACCATCAGGGCACAAGAAATAAATATCTCTATTCAACAAACATACTTACTGCATAGCACACCATTGCCACAGCTTGTGACAGTAACAAGGAGGCTAGCTTACTTTGATGGAAGTTGGATATCAAAGGAGTTAGGTGACTTTCAGAGCCTTAAAAATACAGCCCTCCATTCTCTGAGGGCTTCTGCATTTCAGCTGTAAAAGCTCATAGGTCTTTTTGTGGCTGAGTTTGAATCACATCTTAAAAATGAAAATAATGTGAGCCTCTTTGTCTATGTTTCCTACTGCACCATTTAAAAATCTGTAGATTGTCATAAGTGGGTTTACTGATATATAACTGAAAGCAAATCTCTTTATCTTCTCACCAAGAACAATGGCATTAAGCTGAAGTGTTTATGTTTTATGTTTATGTTTTCTGAACTCTAGGTCTCATTCTACATCTACTGAGAATTTCAAGATCCCACAAGGAAAAAAACAGCATAGATAGTTAGGGAACATCTTGCACTTGGCATGTTACCCTGAGTGCTATGGTGATGCAATGAACAGGTTATATGACCATTAAAAACAGTAAGAAGTAAAACTTTTTCAGCTTCTAGTGAACACAGAAACTTATTATATCCTACTCAGTTGTGAATGAATAACAATTTATGTCTATTGCTAATATTTTGAAAATAGTCAGAGTTTGGTTTTCAATAAAAATGTTCATTTCCATTATTTTTCAAATTCTTAAAAAAAAAAAAAAATCTTCATTCTATTTTGCTTTTTCTAACCACTCCACAATCCCAGCTTTTCCCTTCTGCTCAGAGTGCCATTAAACTAGAATGATTAGCTATAATTCATCACGCAAAGAGTTTTGTGGAGACATATGCAGTCTGGACAAACAAAGCTGGCTGGAAGCTTTGGATGTTGGCATAATGACATCTAGTTTTGACATTGAAGAAGGCATCTGTGTTTCTTTGTTGGGTGAAAGACAATAAAGCCTTCTGATGGGCTAATTTATAGCATTGGGGTATTTGCATTAATTAATATATTGGGGAGGGTGGGGGGAGTGGGGCAATGCATGTGTTGAGGAGGGATCTTCTTATTTTCCCCAGATAGGTTTCCTGATAACTATAGCTGGAATGGAGTCCCAACTATCAAGGATTAGTCCCTCCCATGTAAGTTGAAGAAGTCACCCAGACCCTCCCTTCCTCTTGATGGCAGAACTTGAACATACTGTTTTCAACACATGTGATATTACTGAGCATCGTTATTTTAACCTTGCTCAGACATCTATTTTTATCTTCGGCAGGCTATGTGGTTGTGAACTCTAATACTTACTTGAGGCATTAGAGTAGGACTAAGAGACACTTTGCACTCATTAAATACTGAAGCATGAATCATCACTGCTGAGTAGCAGCAGAATCATTGACCACAGCTCACAGTAAGTATAACTTGTCCCCAAATCAGAACATGACACTCTAAACTGCTAGCAGAGTTTATAGCACTTTGAAAAGACGCTGGTGAATCAACTTTTACAGGGTGACCACTATGATTTGTCATTTTCCTTGCAAGCAGTAAGATAATTTTCTTAATACTGGGGGGAATAGAAAGGAAGGAAAAAAAAATAGAAAAAATAATTAGCAAGCACAGTGCATAAAAGTAATTATATTAGTAGCACAGACCTAGATTCCCCTCACATTTTTACTGTTGTCCTTGTGGAGAGAGCAGGTAAGAAGCTACAAACCTGATCTGATTCCCTTGGCCAAGCAGGCCCTCCTGGTGAGAGGATGAGGGCTGCAGGTGCTGTTTATGCCCCCTCAGCAGGGAGTTAATTTTGTTCAGCATGCACCCTCCAATCAGAAATTTTCTCAAAAAAAGTGACAGTGACAACCCCTGTCCTTATACTTGATCTGCACAAGTGACAAGCTTAGAGGACAGCAACTGTATATCTGCAGTACTAAGAACACAATATATTTCATTATACTCATTCCTCTGCCATGTGCATTTGACTGATAGCAGTTCTCAGTTAGTTTATTCTGTTGTAACTTTGTATTTTTGCATCACTTCTTATTCTGAAAGACATACATTGATTTTGCTGCTAACTACTTAGGAACAATACAGTGGAAGAGATAAGCATTTCATAGTTCCAAAGATAAGCAGTAGAGATGCACAGCTGGGGAAAGGAACTGAGATATAAAGGTGTACCAAAATTGTAACAGTGTAGCATTTCATTACTTCTACCATAAATTCCCACCACCTACACAGAAAATACAAAGCAATTAGAAAGGGGAAGAAAGAGGCTGAAAAAAACTAGAGGAAAGAGGAAAAGTAGGAATTAAGAGAGATGGGCAATAAGAGTGCTGATTAAAGTGCTAGGGGTAGCTTTTCCTCTACTGCTTTGGTTTCCTAATAGCTTATTCTGTAGTAGGATAGGATTACAGATTAAAGTAGAAGAGTCCCAATTTCATATCAAATGAAATAAAAACCAAAAGTTTCTCTCATACTGGGTACCAGAATGTAACATCAGAAATACCGGCAAAAAATCACCCAGCCCTGCTTTGTCTCTTCCAATTCAGAAAAGTAGCAATACTGCTTTCCACAGAAAATGCCAATGACCCTTGAATTGATTTAGACTTTTACTCCTGTATCCTCACCTCTCTCTGAGGGTGCTACACATTAGGTAAACCCCTTGACATGGAATCACAGACTACATTGCAGGCTGATTTTATCAAGTTGCCCAGGGCAAAAAACCTGTGTCTCGAGCAAATGAGGAATTCCTGTTCTGCTCCTGAGAGCTGTACATACTTTCCATTCAGACTTGTTTGACACATTTTCTTGGTCTGACTGCACATAGTCAGTAAGGCCTGAGGTAAGTGCAAAAATTTATAATTGGTTACTGCTCTCAGGTGACCTCAATCTTTCCAAGGAATAAGAGTCCTGAGAAGAGTGCCTTATTGGCACTGCCCTCTGGGTAACATGTTCTCACGAACTGTGCTTCAAGTGAAATGTTTTCTTATTTTTTAAAACTCTAATGTAGGACTGATTTTTTTTTTCTCCTTTTTCACACTGAAAAGAAACCATGTTCATCCCACCATGTCAGCTTCAGACCAACCTTTCTTGTAGTGGCCAGAGTGTGTGAAAATATATACAGATATATATAGAGATATATATATACACACATATATACATGAGATTTCACCTACCTCAAAAATTGCATAATGGATCCGCTGATACTAGAGGCTTGCAGGGGTTTTGGCAGCTGCACCCAGCCTCCCAAGGAAGCCTGCATGTCCCAGCAGCTGGCCTCAACAATATTCCCCACCTCCAAAAGGCTTCCACAGGCCAGCCAGTGACACTGCTGAAGCATCACATCCTGAGCACAGGAGCGTCACCCAGAACAGTGGGAGATCTATCTGGAGTGACCTGCGCTGTAAAACAGATGGGGAGATATTGCTGCACATTGTCTTGTCTCCTGGTGAGAGCATGATCATGAAGTGTGACTCTTCTGGCTGGGATTCTGCTGGCAAGTGTATGACACTAACATTTAACCCACTTTATTCCCTTTTCTTTGTCTCCAGATAAGTTTTTTCCTTGTTTGGATATATGAATTAAGATACGGAGATATGGACTAATCTCATCCATGGAACTGGACTGTGTCAAAAGCTATTTTGAAATCTAAGAAGGGTACATCTGTAGCTTTCCCCATCTATTCTTTGCATAATTTACCTGAAAATAAGTATACCAGTCAAGATCACACTTGAGATTTTTACCTTTCATGAAGTTATACTGGCTTGCTTTTGTCATCCAGGATTTTTCCAGATGTTTTGTGATCTCACTTCAAATTAACATATGCAGGATCCAAGCCTCGCATTAGCCATGAGATCACACTCAGACATGTACTTACAATAGTCTAACTTCATTCTTGATTTTATTTTATTTACTTCTCCTAAGACATTTCTGTGGAAGAAAATAAGAAATGCATGCAAATAACAACTTCGAATATCATCAGCAATGTCTAATAACCTATTTAAAATTACTGCTGTATTATAGTTCACTGCTGAACATTTACACTGCAAAATTATTGTAATTCTGTATTCCTATGGAAAACACGCAGCATACAGACATGTACACTGTGGGTTGAGTCCCCTGTTATTCACTCCACAGATCTGGAATTACAGTGACATTTCTAATGTTCATAGCTGAGAAAACAGAATTAACTAAGCAAAACAGGGCAGTATGTGTGACGGCACAACACTAATTACTACACTGGCAGGAGCCACTGGCGCTCACATAAAACCTTAACAAGGCTTTGACTCAGGATGTTATTTTTACACACATTACTACCCTAAACCCAGTATATTTACATGAACTACCGACATTTCAGTACTAGCAGGACTATACACAGCACAAACTGCTAACTGAAAATGGATGTATAGTCTACTGACATACTAGGTGATATTCCATTATTAAGATATCAGTATTGCAGTAATTCATTTGGGGCTTTTTTTTCACCCTTTATCAAAATATCATCCTCTTAGATTAGTTACAGTGAGTTGGATAATTCTTGATTATTAATTGGAAGAATCATCCCTGCTTAACAACAGCAAAAAACATAGTTCCTGCTTGATGACCTGAAGTGTTTTAAAAACTTCATACCAAGTGTTTAAAAGTGAAGTGTTTAAAAACATTAATACAAAAACTTTATGTATGAATGATGCTAACTTTCACTTGACAATTGCTTTTCATTTTTTTGAAACCAAAAACATTTGAAATAGTTTACAAAGTTCAGGGGAGATACCTGGTTCTCCTATATATATTTGCAGATCATCTCCTGCATTCCTTTCAGATCACTGAAAACATAGAAACTATTTCTTGGGAAATAAAGTATTTCCCAAGAAGACAGTTATGAGAGCAGAAATACACCAGCCAAACACGGTGAAATGTGAACATTTATTTGGGAGTGAAATGAAGCAGTGAGTGATATTTTGTGGGATCAACTTGTGCCAAGTTGCAAATTATTTGGAAGAAGGAAGCAATTTAAAAACATATCAAATAAAAAATTTAAATATATTCTAAGTTCTCCTGCTGGACCCCTCACTTCCACACAGCTCTGCCTTCAGGCAAATTTAATGAAAAAAAAAGTTTCAGATTACAAATATCTGAATTAATAAGTGATAATGGAATTTAAAATATTTTTCTTCTAGCCTCAGAAGTAAATACACATACATACACAAAATTTTGCTAGGAACGGTAGCTACTTGGTAGCAATGTTTTACTGATAACTTTTTGCCTCACGTATTTTAACTTGTCAACCTCCTGCTGGCAGTAGATTTTTTAAAAAGTGAAATGGATTTATCTTTGCAAACTTCTGTACCGAGTATTTATTTTGCAACCATGGTGCTGAAATTAAACAGCTAGCTAGATACATGTTTATATTCCTGCAACCACAAGCCTTTTTTTTTTATAAAGAATCCATGAATATGTTGCTAAGAAACAAAGTCCTTAGTGTATCTATGTCATTCTATAACTTGTCCTAATACTAAACTACTTTTTAATTGCATTTGAAATTATATTTTTAATATTTAACCATTGTCCAATCATTTCAGATGTCATCTAGTTTACAGAAGGCAGTAAAAAAAGGCATAAGTGAGATAAATAGATTTGTTCTTAAGCATTATCATTTGGAGTTGCTGAAACAGTCACAGGAAGCCTTTTTTCCCCACAGGTGGGGTGTCAGATCTGTTACGGCAAACTGTTATGATTGAGTAGATGTTAGGTATTTTTGTGTTATTAATCCTTTCTGTAACTTGCTGCAAATACTATGTTTGCGTTTTTTCTTGTTTCTTATGAATAAATTGTACTAAGACCTAATGGTTTATGTTTTGCTCAATTTTCAGGCTCTCTGATCAAATCCAGCAACAGATATAATGTTCAGCTGAACTGCCTACCCCTTCTAAACATAAATCACCTCTACAAAGTCATCAGACTACTGCATTTCTCCAGAGCTCGATGGGACTTTTTCCTATGGTAATTGTCTCCTAAAAAGAAAAAAAAAATAGATGGAAAAGAAACACCTTTCATCTGCTACTGGAAGAAGCATGGGGAAGAGCTGGAACTACTCATAACTATGTTCTGCTGTCCTGCTAGAGTTGGATCCTTTCTGCACACTCTCTAGCTCAGATCCCAGAAAAGGAAGCCTGCTAATAAGAACTTGTACTCAGTCAGCATTTCAGATCTTAAGCCAGAAACTGTGGGTCACAGATGAATATTTTATCTATCTGCATAAAAGCAGAGAAACAGTTACACAAGAGTCAGACTGCAAATCTGTTTTGATCTGCTAGATGTTATTAAAGTGAAGTGAAAATGAGAAAAAGTATGGATTATTACTTACCAGAGAAGAACACATA
Source organism: Coracias cyanogaster (assembly GCA_033124195.1). Classification (NCBI taxonomy): domain Eukaryota; kingdom Metazoa; phylum Chordata; class Aves; order Coraciiformes; family Coraciidae; genus Coracias; species Coracias cyanogaster. Next base: position 24,356 of record JAVSBS010008292.1, on the reverse strand, counting down.
ACAATGGATAAAGACCTGCAACAGCCATTACCTTTTTCCGCCTTCACAAAAAAAAAAAAAAAAAAAAAAAAAAAAAAAAAAAAAAACCCCAAACCAATTAATTGTGACCTAATTAGTTTAAATAACCAGGAATGCTTGTAAAAGCCTGAAAAAAAAGTATGAGTTAATGAATCTGTGAGTTACACTTAAGAATTGTATAACAATAGGCAAGCGTAGGTCCTGCTCATCAGCCGAATCTCCTCCCACCAAGGCCAAGGGTTCACAAAACAGCTGAGTAAAATTAACAGCTCCTCAGTGAGGGAGGTCTCATGCCCTTCCCTTCAGTGGTGCACTCCTCCCTGAAACTCCCTTTATTTCAGCCTTGCAAAATTTCTGGCCCCGCAACACAGAGCAATTCAATTCATTATGCCTGCAAACAGCTACTCCCTTTTTTGCTGCACTCATTTTTTGGCCATTTTTGCAGGTTCAGTCAACTCACCCATGCATTCAAATGCCAAAACCAGTGCAAAGGTAGCAGCAAGAGCACATGGCCAGACACCCTGTCCTCCCAGCTGTGGTTCAGCCAGTTCACTCCAAAACCAGCCCAAGAAGCTGATGCAACAGCAGTCTGGCAAATGTTTTGGTGTAGAGGGGTTCCTCTACTTGACAGTCTGAATTGTATTTACAGCATAAAAACGCCTCCTTCCAAAGCATCCAACTGGATGTATTAATGGTCAAAGGAAAGTGAGCTGTGATAGTTGTTGATCCATGTAGAGAATCAAATAGGATATTTTTCCCATTTTTTACTGAGCTCCAGTGTCTGAGATGGAAAGCTGTGAGACACACAATACTTGTTGCCATGATGCCCCACGTTACTGCATCCACTGGTAAGGAGCAGCCCATCTTTGAAGTCATTTATATGAGAATAAAAAGCATGTTGTTACTGAACCAATAAACATAGCACTAATGTGCACTGTTTTCCATTTGAGAGACACACTCAATACTGTCTGATGGCCAACGGGTACTGGAACTCATAACTATTTTTTTGCCTTGCAGCTAATCCTCATCACAAAGTAGTAAACTCAGGGTTATCTCAAGAACATTAAATGCAATTACTCATTACATAGCTCCTCCTTTAAGTCATCTTTGAAACAGCATTACACCGTTAGTATTGAAGATTTCCTAGAAGTATTAAAATTAAGCCACATTCAGCAGAAAAATGTCTCTTCAAGGAATAAATACTTTCCTTAATATAATTTAGCAATACTGAATTGAAAGTCATTTGTTGCTGAAATCAATGACCAGTTTTGCCATTTTTAATGGTGGCAGATCACAGAAGTTTAAATTTAAAAGCATTTCGTTTTTTTTTTTTCCAGGAAGCAAAATAAGTCACAATAGATGTTGTAAATTGTCTTGGGATTTGTGTGCTTTTCCCAGGACACAAGTGTTGAGAATTAAATCTCATATCAACCTATGCAGTTAATCAGCAGTGTGTTGTGTTACTGGCAACATCCTGGAGGAGTGTATTGGTAGGAAAGGAACATCTGAAAGGCCCCAACATCTTGTGCTAAAGGATCACCATTGCTACAGGACTAGTATGTATTGCTGTTCCTGAAATAATTCCTAACACATCAGACTAAAGTAATATAAACAGTTATTTAGAAATATCTGAAAATAAACAAACTGGACACTGTGCCTCAAGACTCAGATGAAAAAGACCTTGAACTTTGCTCTCTGTCTTTGTATCTAGGTAACAAGTTACTGATATTTGCCTAATGCCCATGATAACCGACTTGTTACTGACACTTTCTTTGCTTCAGCAGGTTGATTCAGCCCAGGCTAGGACCTTGGTTTAGAATAATGTGCTTCCTTATATAGCCTGCCATTGCTTAAGATCCCAATTAGATAAAAATATTCTTCTACCCTGAGGATTTCCTCAGTCATTAGTCAGAAATGAGATTCACTTTCTTCCCACCAGAACACTTACTGCCCCTGCCTGGTCTGAAGACACTAATTGCTGCCTAGCAGTAAATAGGCAGCTCGTGACTGCTCACATTGATAGCCAACCCCTAAAGAGATCATCAGCACATTGCTAAGCAGACTGGCCTTTTCCCCTTGCCTGGGCACTACTCAGATTCTAATGCATAGTGGTCCCATTGTCTTTTTTATAATCTCATATTCTAGAAAACATATAATTTGCTAATCATGCAACACAGCACATTGCTGGCTCTACTGTGACATGAAACACAACAATAATCAAATCATTTTCAGTGCTAACAGACCCTTGGGTGACTGTATCCTGAGATGCCTCTGCAGGCGACCACATCACCGGACAAGACAATACATTAACAGCAAAACTCACTTTTTTTTTCCAAGATTCATAGCATATGTGAAACTAATAAGGGTCGGTGTAGCATGTTGGCAATTATTTGGATAAAAACGCTTCCATTTCAAAAACTGAACACACTCAGCTTCACTTTTATTTGTATTTTCTAAGCATGGATGATCAGAACTTGACCTTGGCTGCCTTAGACCACCAATGGCACTGGGCTGCTCAAATGACAACGAAGTGTATGAACAGTGGCATCTCCTATTTGAATTCTCACTGTCCTCCTCTCTACCTTCACAACTGATATCACAGGTCTGAATGGCAGTGGCCAGCTTGAATTCAGTGCGAGGTTTTTGTCATGAGAATTATTTTTAACTTCAGATCTCTTGTTACACAAAAATATCATAACTCTTAAGATACAGTTTGGTAACTTTTAATGAGGCTTTGCAATTTACATTCAACATGTATTAGTACACAAAATATAAGAAATCACATATACAAATAAACTTTTGTTTCTTTTACAAGTCAACCAGTATGAATTACAGGAGCTACATTTATTCACATAACAAAATGGAACATTGACAAGCTTCACCCACCAATCAAATATCTCAACAATTTACGGACCAACATTTTTTTGCAGCTGCTAAAAAACCAATCTTCCACAAAGAACAAATAATTTATGTCAACAGATACACTGGCATCACATTCTATGAAACGCAAAAGGCAAACTAAGCACTGACTGAACACCTCCAGATTTCAGCAGAACCCACGTGAAACAACAGTGCGGAGCTTATACCAGTATCAAATCTGTCCACAGTTTATCAGTTCTGTGACTGAGAAAATAAATCACATACTTTAGGGTAAATGAAGTCATTTCATTTAATTACAGGTTTATTTAACCCACTTATTTTTCAACCTTTTTAAAACAAAAAGGAAATAGCTTTTAAAACAAACAAAAATAAATATTTAAACCTTTTGGGTTTTTATTTTCTGACTTTAACTATTCTCACATACAACACGAATTTGTAGCTTGTGAATAGTTTTGGTCCCTCAGACCGTCTTCTTGGTAAATCAGTTTAACTACTTTGTCCAAATATACCAACAATTCACTGGTGTAGTTATTTGAAGTTAAGTAGGTAAAAGTAACATAGACATTTCTATCTTAAAACAATCCCTCTGTTACAAAGTCCATGATACTTTCATTTTTGCTTCTGAACAGAATGCAGTCCTGAAAACCAAAGCTTCTCTTAGCAGCATTAAAGGTGAAGGGCCTCGCATGTAAAGTCCTGGAAACTTTCTGGTATCTTCAAATACACTGAATGCCCACAGCTCCTCAGACACAGACCCTGTGGAAACTGAGTCTGTAGTTTGTTTTCACAAACAAAATCACACTCCCAGTGCAGTTCCCTGTAGAGGTGCTCACTTGATCACACATTTTTCATGAGAAGTGTGATCTTTTACAAATGAAGCAGATGTACTTCATGAGCATTTCAGTATATGCATTAGGGAAATGCTTCAAGAAACTTTGGGGGAAAAATAAACCTACTCTTTTTACAGACTAACCACAGCTTTATGTCTGTTAGTATCAACAAAAGTTACTGAAATGACTAAAAACTCACCAATGGATCTCAAAATGTAACTGTAAGCAAGCTGAACTCACCTGCTTCTGTGTTCCCACAACGAACCTCATGTTTTGTCAGCAATTTGAAAGCAACACTTACACTAAGTTTGCAGCTTTCCCAAAAATTCATGGAACAGCAAATAATTAAGAGGTCAAGTCAATGAACCAAGCAAACCGTATCATTTAATAAGCCGGGCAAAAGCAAAATAGCTTCTGTACATCCAACTCGAAAATTCAATGCCTAGAAGCAAAGAATCTTTATGGAAAGGATAGTAGACTTTATCCCAGGAAGCAGAGACTCTGCAAAGGATTTGGGGTTATCACTGGCAGATAAAATCTACCCCTTTTAAAAATAACCTTGGAGATCCCTTTCACACTTGCATGTGTTCTTAAGAAGCCTGCTGAGGTAAAGGATTTGGTGGGGAGTACTATAAGGAGCTCTGTTTACTTTAGTACCTGGAAGGGAGAAATACTGGATGATTTATCATGCTACTACCAGTTTTGAAAGGGATGTCTTCTAAAGGGAATTAAAACACCCAAGTGCATCTTTTGGAGTAGCAATATCAAACTGATAAGCAACAAGAGCAAACCATTCACAATTTAAAACAAACGCCAAACCACTGAGCCTTGGAATTCATTTTAAGGTATTGCCCATGGATGAGTGTTGCCTCCATCATCTCTTTGTACACTGTGTTTAACTTTATTGGCCTGTAGAGCTGAGTGGCTGTAGATTTATTTGTTTCGAACTTACTGGTGACTCAGATATTGCTGCAACCTTCAAAGAATTCTTGATGGAGCTGAGTTCCCACATGTGTAAGTTTATGATGTGCACACCACAACATCCCCTTGTGATCTTGTACAGATTTTTAAGTACGGCTTTCCGGAGAAGAATGTACACCCAGGGATCTAAAATCTGATTCCACGTGGCCATTCGGAGAGCAAAAAGTATTGTTTCACAGGTCTCCTTTGAATGACTCTCATTTATCCCAATTCTGGCCATTGTCACCTGAAAATGGAACATTTTAAAATTATACATCAAAAAAATACAAGAGAGCATGCAAATAAGTGAAATCATCTCAACATCATCTCTATTCTTCACACCTTCATACCATCAATGCAGCCCAATTTCAAAGTAAATACTTTCAGGCATGTAACATTTATCATCCCAGAAATACTTTAATGTTTTACATAGTACATACATGTATCTCTGCTAAACTGCTTTGGCTGAACCTTCATTGAAGGATGGCAAACAGGCAGAGAATACCCTCTAAAAACAGGGATTGATTTGAGCACAGAATAAAAAATACCCAGAATTTGAGCTAACAAAGCATGCCAAGACTGTTCCAGGAGTGAATTTTTTTCAACAACTGAGACCACTGGTAGATTAGAACCTTTTTATGAAAGGTATTTGGTCTTTCATATTTTTTCTTTCATATTTATTGACACCAGAAGATTTAGAGGTTTCCAGGAAAATTTAAGCCATGATGAGAAAGGCCACTGATATCCCTCCTCTTGCCAATGGAGACACAGAGGTTCTCATTCACCTGTGGAGGTGCTGCACACGGATAGTCCTCCACCAGCAACAACACTGCTGGAGCCAATAGTTTCACATGGGTACAGGTATTAGTATTCCAGTATAGCTCAGCAGGACTGTTTCTATCAGAGGACACCCAGGAGCTACACCAACCCAATAAGCTGTGGCTGGCCTCTCCGCTTTGCAGAGCTGCAATCTAGGCTTTGAAGCACCAACCCTAGTGAAACCCACCAGTGGGACTGCTGCCCTGCAGAGCCCTCCTTTACAGGCTTTCTGCTGCTGAGGTCTTGTAACCTGAGTTCCTGTGTGAAAAAAGCTTGACTCTGCATAGCCAGGAATCTGCCAGAGGATGGTAAATTATCTCCCTCTATTATTAATGTTGAAGCACATGCAGACTTTTTTGGTAAAAAGATGAAACACTGTCAGGCTTTCAGTTCTAAAGCCTTTAAAGCAATACAGGTTTTTTTAACTTTAAAACAGGGATATTTTACAACTGATTCTATGAGCACATTCATTTATTGGGCAATGAGAGGTAGGGTCAGTCTGTCTGAGCACAGAGGGCTGTATTTTCACAAAGATACATTGTCAAAAAAAAAAACTAACTAAACTAAAACTAAAATATAATAAATAATCAAGATAAAAAAAACTACTGCCCAAGATTCAGCAAGCCTATTTTACTCCTTTTTAAATGCTTCTCTGTATTCCTAGGCCCTACCTATAGCTTGCAGGGCACTACAACTTGAGTGGAACAGAGTGAACACATAAAAGGAGACTGTACTTGCTTGAATAAGCATTTGATCAAGTGTTTCTCTATGGACAACTATGGGAGAAGCAAAGAGAGCCCCCAGGAACATTCCCAAGGAAGCTGGTAACACTGGCAGAAGCACAGCTGGGAATCAGTGCGAGGAGGAGGAGGAATGTCTGAGCACCGAGCCAACAAAAACACTTATAAATCAGTTCCTTGAATCTGGTTTTCACCCCACCACCATTGGGTGCATTCCTCTCTGACATCTGCAGCCCACTCAGACTTGGACAACTCCTTTGGTTTCTGCACGGGATGTTTCCTCAGGACTGTCCTACATTTTATTTATTAGATGTCCAATACCACCAGTCAAATACAATACTACTTTCTTATGCAAATGGGACTGGTCAGCAAATGACAGCACAACAGAGCTAATAGACCAACATCCTTATCCGATATACCGTATGCCTGACTTAATAAAGATACATAGTTTCCTAATCTGCTTCTTGGTATACTTCAAAATTCTGTTTGTTGTTCTTTTCTCACATGCAAAGTTAATAAATGTCAAATCCAATGCAATTTCAGGCAGTAGATGTCATCTAGGAAAAGTAGCTCCAGCCAGATTTTATAAAACCGTATTATTTTCTCACATTACCTACCAAACGTGTGAGATTCCTTTCCATTTAGTAGTAATCATCTCTAAGTTAATTCCTTCATTTGCTCTTCAACTTGCTGGCTCAGCATAAAGTACCTCTGTTTTGGTTATGGATTTACATAAAGTAAATCACGACAATAAGGAAATATGATACCTAATTTTATGGATTCTGATACTTGGAGAAGCTTCATCCAGAACATAGGTTACCTCTTCTGAACACTGGATGTACAAAAAATAGTACGCCTGAACTCACAAGTAGCAAGTAGACCTTATGTACATAGCTAAATGCTTAAGCAACTCAGCTCTGAAATCCTTTATCAGTAACAATAAGATAAAATCTCCATTATCTACAAATTTTGTTTCATAAAACAAGAATTTTTTTAGCCTTATTACTTATATTATTTGGGAGTTTCCTTTCATGTATCACTAAAACCAACATAAAATGATATCACAACTTTTTGAAGTTCTGAGAGGCTGAGATTTTAATATAGGTCTGGACTAAGACAGAATCTCAGCCCAACCCCAAGCATGAGCAATTTTATCCTTCTAATTCGTGGCAGAGCAGCGGTAGTGACAGATGTTACCCTTACAGTGTCTCTGCGTATGAAGTGAGATAGCTTTTCATCTCTCCAAAGAGCCTGCACTGCCACGTCTTCCGAGAAAACATGTAAGAAAACTGCAAGGAACTGAAGCCAACTGTATGTAAAGACAAGGCAAAGAGGAGACTGTCCTGGCTATTGGAGACTTTCTGAAGTCATCTGATAATTTCTAAACCTAGACCCTGAACTCCAGCTGAAGAGGGCTACAATGGAGTAAGGCCAATATAAATTCTTATTTCTATCACATTTTCATGGTCTATTTTTTAATTTAAATTTAAATTCTTAAAATACTATTCCAAAGTCAGTTTGAAATCATAAATGGTAAAAATACCTAATATGTTACCAGCTCCTTAATAAAGGACTTAATTGAAGCAAAACATGCAGACAGTCTGTATTTGTTCCCTTGGTGTGAGAAAGTCATGTCACTGAACTGGCACAAGTCAACAGCTTGGAAACTGCCATCAGAACTTGCTGCAGCACTAAGCTGACTTCTGGTCCTTCTTCTAAGGACTTCCTCTGCAGGCCCAGAATGGACACTTTTAAAAATTATAATTATTTGACTAACACTTTTTAATAATTCCTGCAGATCCATCAGGTTAGCATGATGAAGGAATTCTGTCCACTGTAGCCAGTGCTACACAAGTAGTGAGGCGGGAAGCGCAACATGATTGCATCCTATCTAGTTGCCTTTGATCTCCACAATTGAATTTAATATCCATGCAGATTCAGCAGTATGACTCAAAAAATTAATCCCCAGCTGGTAAACAATAAACGCAACTAGTGACATTTTCTAACATATTTAGAAATGTAGAAATCCAAGTAACATTTTGCTGAGTTATACAATGTTTATATGAACACAGCTGTAGTATATCTCCCTGAGTTGCAAAAATAAAAAAAAAAAAGTATCACATGATGTAACCAATACCATTCAAACTTTCTTTAGGAAACTAACTATAACTGTAACAGCAACTTCGTAAACCAAGGCTGCCTGCTTCTAAGATATAAAGTTAATCTGACTCATATTAGTCCTTGACAGTTTAAGAAACAATCTGAGAAGTCCCTGTTCCTAAAAATAAATACAGAGAAATCAAATTTGTGTCAAGCAAGTAACTGACACAATACATTAAACTTCTCCATTCTTTTTGGTCCAATTTTAGGCTTCACTAAAACAAAAGCTCACTTTGCAAGATCCAGGAAGTCTGATGGAAAAATTTTTCAAACATTTTGAAATTTCTGACTTCTACAACATTGTGTTTAACAGATAGCACCAGCAAATTGCCATTTCCCCCAGGGACAATGCTCAGTGCAACAAACTGAAAAAAATTGCTCCAAAGCTTCACAACACTCTCCAAATATGAACAGTATGACTTTAATTTCCTTTCCAATTGGATCTCAATTATATGAGAACAACAAATAAGCTAAATGGCAGTAGTGCTTGGTCACATTCCTGTTAGTAGTCAAGGACAGCCAGTCAAAACACGAAACTGGCTTTACAGCTGGTTAGGAAACAAGACAAACTCTAATGCTACTTTGATGTGTTTCAGCACATAGGCTAAATGCAGGTTCTAACCTTGACTTCAGGAAATGATAAAAAACAGTGACCAGGAGATTGACAATGTTCCCTGAGGGAACCTCGTAGACCCTCCCAAACCTCTTCCTCTTCCTTTGGATTTCATAACAAGCAGTTCTGAGAATTTCCCTTCATGGAAGAAAGTCCATGTTGTTTCAATAGCTGCATAAGACAGAATACATTTTGTCACTGATGCCTATGTCAAGTCCATAGGTGCATATCCCCTTCTCCTAAACCACATAGGACTCAAGGTGGTATTCTACTGATTATGTCCCACTTCATGGAAACAAATAATACATAATTAATTTGAAATTCCAGAAGTTTTTTGGACTTCACTATTCATACATGTTACAAAGAAGCTGCTGTCTGCTACAGGCAAGAGCTGACAGAAGATGATATTTCGTAGTACTCTATAAAACACAAACTTTAAGAAAATAAATTTGCATAAAAGGGGGAGAAATCAAAATGCAACTATCTTCACATTTTATGTACCATTTTGTATCGCCAAAGAACAGACATTAGAAAATAAACACTGACAGCAAACTGCCTGTATCATTGCTATAGAGATATATGAACTAAGCATTTGTTGCAACAAAGCTGAGTGTGCTTCATTTTATTTTTTATGTGATTCTATGTACATTGGTTTCAAAGCAAGGGCTTCCAAGAATATGTAGCACATCACTTCTGCCATCACAATGTTAGTACACACACTGTACTACTTATGCCACATAATGCTTTTTATGTTTAAGATCTGCAACCTTTTTTCCCCTAATGTTTTCCTTTCTCTTTTTAAAAGAAAATCACAAACCATGCCTTCAACTTTTCTATACCTGATGATCATTTGGCCTAGCAAGTAAATTTTAAATTAGCATAGTGATTTTATTTAAAAATATGTATTTAAAAAGGCATTGGAGAAGACAAGATGTGTTAGCAAGTTTTCCTACACACTAAAGTCCAGGGGGTACTTTTAAGGGACTATGTATTACTTCACGTGTAAAATTTTGCAGGATCAGCTCTTGACAAGTAGCAGCAAAACAAGGGAGTCCTCTTTTTATGTGCACTTCTGAGAAAAAATAATTATGCCACTAAGTATTAACAATGGATGCAGTGGCTCACTATTCAGTTGGGGAAAAATCTGTCTACCTCCCAAAACCAAGTTCCAGTCCAAAACAAGTAAATCAAGGATGGTAACTACTACCTGCCAGATACGCATCCTTAAACATGCAAATTTACTTATTATCCTGTTAAAAGCAAGTGACAAAGATCTTTCCCCTGTCAGGGTCACAGTCTCTCTCAGGAAACACAGAACCCAAATGAGACACAGACAGAAAAGATACAGATGACCAGAGGTAACTGAGGTTTTGAAAACATCTTACAGAAGCTTACTTAGCCTCCATGTGCTCCATGTTTACACATAAGCCTTTTGGAGGTATTGTAAAGCTAAAGGCACTCAGATTTCAGAGGTGTTCCCAAAGCAGTACTCCTGCAATAAAAGTCAAAAACAGAGAGAGAGAGAACAGGAAAACACTATATTTTCCATGAAGAAAATGAAAATAGTTTCCAATACTCCTTTCTCAGACACAGCTGATTCTGCAACTAGGCAATTTCTCACTGGCTGATAATGCTGCTTCATGAACATGGTACCAATCAGGATATGTGTGCCCTTTCTAATGCTGGCAAGATCAAAGCCTTGAAACAGTATGTCCAAACAGCCCTCTGAATTGGTAGGGCAGATCTCACACCAACTGAATGCCAAAGAAAGGAGTGCAGTGTAGCAGCATATATACAACACTGTAGACATGACATTAAATGAAGGCTTTGTGGGTGTTTGCCACCCAGCAGGTCAGCTCCATCTGACCTCACCATATGATCCCTCCTCACTGATGCTGTTCAGTTCTTCTGAGATTTCTGCTCTCCTCACACAGGCTCAGCACTGTGAGTCTCAAAGGACTCACAGTCTACTGCACTCCATTACTGTGTCATTAGAGTCAAGTGTGACATTTTCACCAGCTGTGTTTTTATAACTTTAGGCAAAATATTTATAGCTGGCAATACACTTTCTGAATAAACATTTGGAAACATCATCTGAAATGAGATTTTTATGTATGCAAGAATTTGTCAAAATTACTGACAAAAAAATGTGAAGTGCCACAATGGTATACCCACTATTTATATTTTGTTAACTGCCTTTGGCATTATCATGCTCTGTATAAGGCAGAAATGCAATTATGAAGGTTCATAAACAGAAGGATTTTGTGTGTGTGCATAAACTTGCAACATTAACTGAAAATGAAGCTTTCATTTTCTGACAACTTTCCCTGTAGACACTACTTATTTACATCTGCTTTGCAGTAACAGAAATTCAGGTTAGGCTTGAATGAAGCATTCCAGGTCACCTCTGTTTCTCTGAAAAAATCAAAATGTTTCTATTTTGGCTTGACAGTTCTTTTTGCTTCTTTCCTTTCCTCCCCCTCTAAATTAGAAATACTTTGGTTCAACTACCTGGCAA